>OY992889.1:38448321-38588321 GCA_963921405.1 Cepaea hortensis
TAATATTTGTGTTTACAAACAATCTGTAAGAATCAATCAACAAATGGTCTGGTAACATAAGTGTAATAAATCAAAAAGTATGACAACAAAATATATTTTTCACATTGATTACATCTCTGGAAAAAAAACATTGTCAGGTTCACATGGACTATCAGCTGAGGTAAATGCATAATTGTGGAAACTCAAATAGTTGAATCATCCAACATACATTAAAGTATAGTAATGTATTACAAAGTACTATCAAAAGTAATAAAAAAGGATATTTTTTATCTCCGATGCAGTTGATATCTGCCGGTAGGTACTTTGGTGGGTTTAAGATTCAAATGGATGCAAGTCTCTTCCTGGGAACAGTTTTCTCTCAGGGGGTCATCATCAAGGTGAGTGAGGGATGGTAAGGGTCTTCAGTTAGGATCTAACATCAGGGATTCTCAATGGGGTTCATGGTTTACATCTTTGAAGGATGGGGGTGGTGGATGATGCAAGGAAATGGGCTGTACTAATATTTGGGCTGGCAAAAGATGGACATGACATACAAGTTTATCGCCCTCAGCAACCAAGTCCGCATCTGCACAACAGTAGGCTTTCAGTTACACCGCCCATCTTAACTTAACTTCAAGGAATGATTCACCACACAATGAAAGCTTTGCCTGCCTGAGGAACTAGAACACTGCTTCGCTTCAACACACCATGCTAGTGATCAACTTAGAATGTTAAGCTAGAACAATCATCCCCCCCCCCCCCCAATTGTGCCTAGAGGGTCTGGCTGGATGTCTCATCCGGCTTTAGGCAATCGCTCTCATTGGTTTGAATCGCCTGCATAATGTTTATTATTTCTGTATCGGCTGCTGGGCGATGTGGGTGTATGGCGTACGGAACTGGTCAGATATCTGAAGTCGAAGGCCGTGAGGTGGCTGGCAGTATCTCACAACAGTTATCTCGGAACAGTCATAACATCAGATGGGAGATGCCTTGAAGTGATTAGGACAAGAATTGCCATTGCGACGGTAGCCTTTGGCAAGATGAAAAACATACTGACCAATAAAGAGATATCAATTGAAACGAGAAACAAAGTGATGAATTGTTACGTAGAACCTGTACTTTTGTATGGATGTGAAGCGTGGACAATGAGCAGACAAGCGGAAAAACATCTGACGGCTGTGGAAATGTGGTTTCTGAGGAAAATGCAAAGAAAACCATGGACAGACCAACAAAAAAAAAAAAAAAAAACACCCCAATAAACAAGTACTTCAAGAAACAAATGAAGATCGTAAACTGATTAGAGACATTAGACGTAGACAGCCAAAATTTTTTGGACATGTTATGAGAAGAAATGAATTGGAGAACTTGGTGACATCTGGTAAGATCGAAGGGAAGAGGACAAGGGGAAAACCGAGAAGTAAATACCTGGATGTTTTGGTCACCCGGCATAGTCGAGACAGAAACACGGAACTCATGCACGACACTGGTGATCTAGTGAGATGGCGAAACATGACCGCCCACGCTTATCGGCATGGCATACGATGGATGGATAGTGGAGGAAACTTGAGATAGAGGTGCAGAAATCGAAAAAAAAAATGAGTTGAATACAGCCGTGTGTGGACACAGTAGCATAGAGGTGCAGAACTTGAAACATATGCGACTTAATAAAGTTGTGTGGGGGTGCAGTGACATACAGTTATACAACTTAAAAGACGAGAGTGTGAATACGGTTTTGTGTGATTGTTAACAAAATAAATACCCCAAATAAGTTATAGCCTTCTCTGACTCTGCTTTATTGGGTCATATGCTCGTCTACTATGATACGGGCACAAATATAGGAGTCCCCACCGTCTAATCTCCTCCCCCCTCCCCCAGCCTGTACAAACAAGTCAAGTACTGTTTTACACATCTGGAGATATACTGGATATATTGTGCTAGATCCATATGTCTATGGACCAACCAACTGGCCTGGGTGGGTCAGGTGGTCTGTGTACTGCTGGCCTGGGTGGTCAGTGTACTTCTGGCCTGGGTGGTCAGTGTACTTCTGGCCTGGGTGGTCAGTGTACTTCTGGCCTGGGTGGGTCAGGTGGTCAGTGTACTTCTGGCCTGGGTGGTCAGTGTACTTCTGGCCTGGGTGGTCAGTGTACTGCAGGCCTGGGTGGGTCAGGTGGTCAGTGTACTGATGGCCTGGGTGGTCAGTGTACTTCTGGCCTGGGTGGTCAGTGTACTTCTGGCCTGGGTGGTCAGTGTACTGCTGGCCTGGGTGGGTCAGGTGGTCAGTGTTTTGCTGGCCTGGGTGGGTCAGGTGGTCAGTGTACTGCTGGCCTGGGTGGGTCAGGTGGTCAGTGTTTTGCTGGCCTGGGTGGTCAGTGTACTGCTGGCCTGGGTGGGTCAGGTGGTCAGTGTTTTGCTGGCCTGGGTGGGTCAGGTGGTCAGTGTACTGCTGGCCTGGGTGGGTCAGGTGGTCAGTGTACTGCTGGCCTGGGTGGGTCAGGTGGTCAGTGTTTTGCTGGCCTGGGTGGGTCAGGTGGTCAGTGTACTGCTGGCCTGGGTGGGTCAGGTGGTCAGTGTACTTCTGGCCTGGGTGGTCAGTGTACTGCTGGCCTGGGTGGGTCAGGTGGTCAGTGTACTTCTGGCCTGGGTGGTCAGTGTACTGCTGGCCTGGGTGGGTCAGGTGGTCAGTGTACTGCTGGCCTGGGTGGGTCAGGTGGTCAGTGTTTTGCTGGCCTGGGTGGGTCAGGAGGTCAGTGTACTGCTGGCCTGGTTGGGTCAGGTGCTCAGTGTACTGCTGGCCTGGGTGGGTCAGGGGGTCAGTGTACTGCTGGCCTGGTTGGGTCAGGAGGTCAGTGTACTGCCGGCCGCCTTTACTTCCCTGGGCATTTCCTTGCACCCATTTTATGCTGGGTTGACCCGGGAGCCCAGGTCTATTTTTATAACATCCACCTTGATGGGGATTTGAACATGTGACAACAGGGCTGACAGGCAAGCATGCTAGTTAGCCACTGTGCTACCACAGCTTGTATATGTGCAAGCTGTGCATGCTGAACCTCTTTCGGCAATTGAAAATCATTGTAAAGAGCAGGATTTATTTATTTGGTGTTTTCCGGGATTTGAGATTTAAAGATTGAGCACAACCCACTACTGGCAACGCTGATCGTATTCAAGTACGAACCTAAGGCCCTGTCCACGTCAATATGGAAGCACTATGGCTTGATCCCGGGTTCAGTCAAGGATATGCACTACTGGCGAGCTCAAACGAGAGCTAAACTCGAGTCTAGTGATTCCATATTGACGCGAAAAAGCAGGATGTAACATATCCCATGTTCCTGATAACATACATCTAACTGGTAATATGCAAACAATGCAATAATGTATCCACCAAGACAGTAAATAAGTATAAGGCTAACTATTGCACTGAATATCAACATGACAACATGTAACTACTAATATAATCAAATGTACAATGCTTATAGCAATATTATAATTCCTGCAGTGCTGTAGACTATAGATTTGTTTCAAATTCAGTCGCCCTCTTCTTTCTCCAGTCCAAGGCCGTGGATCCATTGTCCATTTCAAGGTGTAATTTCTGGTTTCTCTCATCATGGGACATTACTCCAAAAACTTGTCAATGCAATCTTTGTAAAGTATACAATAGACTGATTTTTGAGTGTGGATTAGCTTCACCTATTACCAATGTCCCTCGCCATCAGGCGTACACACTCCGACTCCCAAGTCAAGAACGAGAAGGCAACATATTAGTCCAAATAACCCAGTGGTTCTCAACCTGTGGGGAATTCCCCCCCCCACCTCCCCGGGGCGAATTTAGGGGTTTCCAGAAAGGGGGGGGGGGAGTGAAGATTATTTCAAGATCGCGTTAATACAAGAACCTATTACTTGATCTTGTTTTTCCCTTCATACTTTACGGTTCTGTACGTCTCACCCTTCTAAAATTCATTTTATAAAGTAAGTAGACCCACCAATCACATTTTATGTGGACATCTAGACTTGTTTTAGTATGTGCTTCCATTATTACGTAACTGTGTAGGGGCGGGACGGGGATTTTTAGGTAGGAAATACGAAAGGGAGGGGGGATGACGTTCTGAAAATATGGTGGAGGGGGGGCACGGGACAAATTTTTGGGTAGGAAATACGAATGTTGGGGGGGGGGGAGTGTCACGAAAAATAAAATTGCTAGTTTCGATCGATGACAAAAGGAGACATTCGTCTGCACAAACAGGCAACCCTTTGATGTGTATAGACGGAGGAACAAAAATACGTCGCGTCAAAATGTCTATACACAGACGGCGATTCTTTATGATGTGGGTTGTTCGAGAAACGAATAATAACGCCAGACGTCTGCCAAGGCGGTAGTTAGCCTTTGAAGTGTATACGGAATGTCTGGACAGATGGCGGAGAGGATTCTGTGATGTGGGGAATTCTCTGGTTCACAGACAGACAGAACTATTGTTGTACGAGACAAAGGATTTCCCCAGATGAAAGCAAACTTGACGGCGGATTGACTCCATTTAGTCTAAAACAAGAGGAGAAAACCAGACTCTGGATTGATCAGCGTCTAGACAATTTGGTGACGTCACTCAAGCCCGATATAAAACCCGTTGCGGTAAACAAGTGGAGTTAGTCGACCAAGATTTCTGAAGTTTGAAGGATCGGTGCAGTTTCCGAGTTGTGTTCAATGAAAGAAACTATAGTGTCAAATTGTTGATATTTATCGGCGGACATAGATCCAGTCTGTGATTGCATAGTTTCAATTATCAACCGGAATAGGCATATGGTAGGCTATTAATCATATCTAACTTAGAGTATGATTAGGAATAGAGTACAGTACTGTGCGGTGATATAATGTATCATAGGTGTGGTGATATAGTGTATTATAGGTGTGGTGATAGAATGTTCTATAAGTGCGGTGCTAGAAAGTATCATAGGAGCGTCGGCACTAGTATCCTATTGTGTGGCTTTAACTAGCTTGTGTGATATATCATTTTACTCAGGAAGTTGAGGTTGAGTAGTGGGATAATAATTAGAGAGATTGAGGATGGTTGGGAGGGAGGAGGGGAATGTGAAATGGTAGGATCTTCCAGTAGGGCATCTGCTGGGTTTCTACCCGTTCCTTTATTCTTTCCTGGTGTTGCCATGTCTCAGACCATGTGATGAGCTATTTGGCCATATGACAGAGATCCGATCTCTGTTGTAGATCTGAGTGCTGCTATTGGCCTACACTCACCTAATTCCGGCCAGGATTGAGTTGCTCTCACCATAGTATTCTCTACTCAACAGGTTCGATGTAGATGTGCTATGATATTCAACAGTGAAGCTAGAACACAGTTTAGAAGATGATGACTCAGGATTTGAAGACAGAAGTTGCTGAGAGGCCTCTACATTGGGCTTATACCCAAGTTGGTCTGCGGGAACCTGGCTTCTGCTGAGCAGGACAGGCTTATGATACTTATGTTTAGCAAGTGATAGTTGTATCACTGAACAGTCAGAACATTATATATATATATATATATATATATATATATATATATATATATATATATATATATATATATATATATATATATATATATATAACACGGATACCAGGAACATTTATATAAAGTTATAGAAATACCTGGAACATTCAGATTGTGGTGTTAAAATGGGGAATCTTTACAGCCAATGACACTAGATCGATTAAGATTTCCCAAGTAACAGTGACAATAGTGTTAGAATTCTCTGAGTAACAAACAGTTAATAACAGAGGAAATTCATAGTGTGAATTAGATTGAAGACTCTCATTAGACAGTGTTTGTCAATGTCCAAACATCTGGATGCCTCGAGAGATAGCTGAGAAACTCTTCACGTGACCGGAGAAGCATCACCTCGGTGAGGTTGTTTGTCTGGAATACATGGTGCTAGTGTGTTCTCAGTACAGTGATGAGAATGACTATACTCCTGAACACTGATCTGAGTCTATATACACCTTAGAATATACGTCACACATTCTACACATTATACACACACACACACACACACACACACACACACACACACACACACACTTCTCCTACATATACTCTTTGCTTTAATAAATTTCTTGTTTTTATTTGTTGAAGCTAGAGTTGTCAAGTATGTTATGTTGGGGAAGAATGAGAGGGGGCATGATCCAGGGGTGAGTAAGAGTGAGAAGAAGGTGTCTTCAGATTGAGGGAGTGTTGTGGACGGAGTCTGCTGGATATCTCCAGGATAGTGATATTGAATTAAAATAAATGTGGGTGTTGATTCCCCTCACTCCAGGGACGACACTAAAGTAGTAAAGAAGAACAAATAACTACTACGACATTCTTTGCTTACGACAGGGGGAATGACGTTCTGAAAATAAAGTGAAGGGGGGCACGGGCCATAAAAGGTTGAGAACCACTGAACTAACCGGTGTAGGAGTTGAACCCGCTACCTCGACATCAGCACACCGGATCTTTTAGAACCGGCGCTCTTATAATTCGGCCATGCTGACCTCCAAATACACTTATAAGGCCTCTATTTTTTTTATTTTTTTTTTGTTGCATCTTCGAGCTGCACCCAGAAGATACTCTTAAAACTCTCTTGATTTTGATTATAGGTAGATGCGGGTAAATGTGGCAAGATGGAGTTCCTATACTGGGATTTAAGGCTTCATAATTTCTGGGATGCGATGAAGTGAACACGTGTGGTCAAATCCCAGCTCCACTTTTAAATCTGGGTTTACATTTAGAAGGCTTGGCCATGACTCTGGAATTCCACTGTCATTAGATGTTTTTCAGCTTGTCTGTTCATTGTTCACGTCTCAGATATATACAAAAGTCAAGGTTCTATGTAACACTTCAACACTCTTTTTCTTGTTGCAATTGGCATCATTTTATTGGTCAGTATGTTTTCCATCTTGCAAAAGGCTACCTTAGCCAATGCAACTTTTGTTCTGACCTCTTCAAAGAAACTCCCATCAGATGTTATGATATCCCGAGATAGTTGTACCGGTTCACTTGTTTAAGAATATTACCATTTAACGGTACATTACATTTTTATTCAGTGACGACCATAATATGTGTCTTCTTACAATTTAATTCTAACCCTAGTTGTTCACAGTGTACAATAACCACATCTACTAAATGTTGCTTCATGTTCACTGTCTGCAATCAATATTGTATTATTCGCATTTCTAATGTTATTGCTGTTACGCCGTCCAATGGCGATTTCTCTCATATCTTCTACATTTTTAATAATACTTTCACTGTATAGGAAAACAAGATCTGGAGTCATTATACATTCCTGTTGCACACCTCTCTTGATAGGTTGATATTGACCTATTTCATTATCAATCGTTATGTCAGCTTGTTGTTTCCAATACATGTTTTTAACATATATGGCCTTTCTCGTCAACTTGTAGATCTGTAAGCATCAACGATTGCCTGAAGGAGGATAATGAAACTAGAACACCATAAACAACAATAAGAAAGAGACAAACAGCTTTCTTTCGCCATGTGATGAGAAAAGAGACATTGGAGAACATCTTGATAGCTGGAAAGATCGAGGGGAAGAGAGGCAGAGACAGACCAAGAGAAATTATGCTGGATGGTTTGAGACGAAAGCATGGAGGAATATCATAAGTAGAGTTGATCCAGACCACCAAAGACCCAAATCTGTGGAGAGCCATGAACGCCTAAGCTAGCTGGCAGGGCACTTGATGATGATGATGATGAAGTATCTTTATTATGATGACCATCCATTCATCATGTGCCACGCCGATAAGCGTGGGCGGTCATATTCTGCCATCTCACTCGATCACCAGAGTCGTGTATCAGCTCCGTGTTCTTGCCTCGACCATGCCACGTGGTCAAGCCATCCAGGTATTTGCTTCTAGGTCTTCCCCGTGGTCTCTTCCCTTCGATCTTGCCAGTTGTCAACAAGTTCTTCAAGTCATTTCTTCTCATAACATGCACAAACAATTTTGACTGTCTACGTCTATTGACTCTAATCAGTTTACCATCTTCATTTGTTTCTTGAAGGACTTGTTCATTGGTTTTTCTGTCTGCCCATGGTATTCTTTGCATTTTCCTCAGAAACCAATCAGAGATTATGATGACCTGTCTTACTTTATCGAAAGCCTTTGTATAGTCAATAAAGCAAAGATGTAGGTCTTTGTTTACGTCTACAGAATGCTCAATTAGTGTTCTCGGCAAATACACAGCATTTACTGTACCCTTCTTCTGTGAGCCGACGTTGTTCTTCCCCTGTTTCGGGTTGCATTTTCTTCCTAACTCTTTGCATTATGATTCGTATCAAAATCTTCGTGATGTAGCTCATTATGCTAATCGTTCGGTGTTGATCACATTCCAAGGCTCCTGATCTCTACAGGACTGCAAAAACAAAACATATAGTTACATAATTCAGGAAGTGTATCTCCAGTACCATATATTGTGTTCAGCAGTCTGGTGACCTGGTCTATTCCATTTTCTTCAAAGGCATTGATCGTTTTTGTTGTGATTTTGTCTGTACCCGAAGTCTTGCCAGTTTTCATATGGTTAAGAGAATTCTAAATTTACAGCCTCAGAATTGATGGTCCTTCATTATTATTCCGAATATCATATGTTCCTCTTGTGTATCGTTATAAAGATCTTTCACATAATCTGACAACGCATTTAAAATCTGATCTTTTTCTATTATGATTTTGCCGTCTTTGGTTTTAGGTAACTTCCTGGTGTGTGTGTTGTTTTCTTAGTGATGTCATGAATTCTTTTTTGCATTCATTTGGTAATTCCAGGTATTGTTCTGGTTTTCAATTTCCCTCAGACGACGCTTCTTTTGCCTCTTTGCACGATTTCTGTGAATCTCTGCATATTTTTTATAGTTATTTTTGTTATTTCTTCTTATTTAAGATGTCTTCAGTCATCCACATTTTACGTCCCATCATTTTCATTCTCGGGATATATTTTTCTGCAGCTTTAATATTTCTCATTGGTCACTGACATGTTGAAATATAGGACAATGTATCAAATCTTTTCTTTACTTCTACTTTAAATTTATCTTTTATCGCCTCACTTTTCAGTGCACGTAGATCAAGGTCTGTGTTTCTTGGTGAATTTTTACCTCTTTAATATTACATTATATGGCTTATGACTGACTAATCTATGGTCGCTTTAGTAGTCTGCGATTCGTACAGTTTTTGCGACCTTTTAAGTCATTTCAAAATCTTCCTCGCTTCTTTTGGCTAAGATCAAAGTGTAGTGTAGTATCTGCATTTGATCTTGCCAGGGCCACATGTAGATATGGTCATCCAAATGACACACAGGAGGGGGGGGGGATGATGGGGCGGCTCTGGCCCCGGGGGGAACCGCGAGCCCTTATAACAAAATTTCGAAATCTTCTGTTGATGAGGATGTAATCGATCGGGTTTTGGATCTTGTGGTCAGGACTTCTCTATGTCCATAATCTCCTTGGATGTTGATACTCGGTGTTTCCAATAATCATATAATGCCCTTTTGCCCACTGTACAAGTCCACAACCTCTTTCATTCTGTTCCCCTAGTCAATACTTGCCTACTGTGCATCCGTCTTGTTGATTTCCAACTTTAGCATTAAAGTCGCCCATTATGATATTTAATTCTAAATAATTGCATTTCTTGAAAGTATTCTCCAAATCAGAAAATTCAGCGATGCTGTCTCTTGTTGGTGCACAAAATTATTTGAAGTTTAAATCAAAAGATCTGCCATTTAACTTTGTAAGCATGTCATAAAATAAAGGAAGAAGGAATACAATGAGCATTATTTCGGATGGTAGTGGTGAAGTGTATAGAACACTTGCCCTGTGGTCATATTTGAATCCCCATGGAGGTGAAATTTTTAGAAGGTCGTCTCAGCCTAAACAGGTAACATACTACATCATCATCATAAGCAACACCAGCACAATCAAACAACAGAACACAAAGGCAACTAGAGTACAAACAAAGTAAATTAGTAGAACATTTATTGAATAGCTTCACAAAATTGTTGTAATGATGTTCAACCATTTTAAACAAATGTTAATGTAGGTTAGTGTAAAAATAAATACATTATTGCAATTTTATTCTGGAACACATGTTCAATGATGAGAAAATTGTGTACAAATATATTAAACAACACACATTCACTAATGTATAAAAAAATAAAAAGCTTGTGACTTGCATAAAAATGTCACGATCATCACATCATGTATAAACTTCAAAATGATATGTAAAATGTGAACATCTAAAATACTCTCGTATATTTCATACATGTAATTCTATATTTATTGCAATCCCGATGAAATCATCAGCCTTGGAATATGAACAATTAGTATAATGAGCCAGAACTCAAAGGATTTGTTAAGAATTATCATGCAAAGAGTTAGGAAGAAAATACAACGCAAAATAGGAGAAGGACAATGTGGATTTGTAGAAGGCAAGGGTGCAGTAAATGTTTAGAGCATTAATTGAATGTTCTATAGAAGTAAATAAAGACCTACATCTTTGCTTTATTGACTACACAAAGGCTTTCAATAAAGTTGATAACGATGCTTGCATATCTAAGAACACTGAGCGATTCTAGTGATTGCATTTGATGGCGAAATGTGACCGCCCATGCGTATCGGAATGGCACATGATGAATAAATTTTATACAGGCTAAAGTTTCATTCAGCTGCCTTAAAATTTAGTAAGAAACATAACCATTTTACAGTTATCTTAGATTTACATACAATTATCGTCAAGTATTTCGACATTGACTGGGTACAGCAATGTAGGGCGTTAAACAGTATAAAGAGCTGCGACACAAGATCAGCAAGAGCAATGATGGAAGGCGTGGTTCTTGGAAAAAGTGGCATCACCAGCACACAGATGGGTACATGACCATTAAGACACCTTAGGAATGAATATGCATGAGATAGAGAAACTGGCAAATGACAGAGAATCTGTTCAGCAGGCAGTGATGAGATGTTTTAAAAGAACCTGCAACATGATGATGGTTTGATCAAATTCATTACACAGTTGACAGTCTTGTGTCAGTTTCTTTAACTGGATATATGTCTAAATTGATATACCTGTGCATGGCTGTTTTATAAATGTGTCCTTGGTCTATCTATTCATCTTTTCCCCAGTATCTAGCCCTCTAGTACCCTTTATGATGTTGCTTTTGATGATTCTCCATGTATAGAATATAGCCACGCCAGTTTACTTTATGAAGTCATGTTTGCTTCACATACAATAACTTCACAAAAATAAACCATAACATGCTGGCTGTGATGCAAAGCACTATATATATATATATATATATATATATATATATATATATATATATATATATATATATATATATATATATATATATATATATATATATATATATATATATATATATATATATAACAAAAATAATATAATATATAACTAATATATGTATAAGAAACACGCTTGTCCATTTAAGTTAAGTTAATTGCATATCCATGCCATGCAAGTAGGTTGCCAACTAACAGTATACCACAACAAGCAATGGTGTACAGACCAGAGGGAAGCAGAGGAAGAGGCCGACCACGTAAACGATGGACGCAGAGAATAACAGAGTCCATGGGAATATCAATACATGAAGCCCATAAGCAGGCACTCTCCCGCTGTTTATACTTCACCTCGACACCGCAAGGTACAAGAGGAATTTGATGAGATGAGATGAGATGAGATGAATTGCATATCCTTTACGGACTTAGCATTCAACCCCAACATTTTTTGACTGTTTGTGATTTCTGGGCAAGTTCATGTTCAGTAGTTTGCCATTGCTTTCTGAACGACCGACACCCAAACCATTTCATAAAAAACCAACTCAGCTGTGTGTTCGGGATTACGAACTGCGTCCGTAACTGCTTCGTGATGGAGCTCGCGGAATGTCCATTTAGTCACAATAAACTTAAATAAATGTTAGCGACATTCCCAGTATGGTAGTATCTCCTTTAAAGTGGCACCGAGATCAGGATCTTCAATAATAGGAGCCTAAATACAGTTGTGTGAGGACAGCGTGGCACTGAGGTATGGAGTTTGAAAAATATGAGTGTAAATATATTTGTGAGGGGCACGGAGAAGCATAGATCACAGAGATAAAGAGCTTACATATTATGTCTGAATGAAGTTGTGTGGGCAGCAGAATGGCACAGGGGTGTAGAGCTTGAAATATGTTAGGAAA
This sequence comes from Cepaea hortensis, assembly GCA_963921405.1. Taxonomy (NCBI): domain Eukaryota; kingdom Metazoa; phylum Mollusca; class Gastropoda; order Stylommatophora; family Helicidae; genus Cepaea; species Cepaea hortensis. Next base: position 38,460,519 of record OY992889.1, read on the forward strand.
TTAAAACAGTTAGGCATGAGCAACTCCTGCGAAAATGTAGATATACTAAACACGGACACAGTATACATTCATTACAACGAAGTCCACAATGATGAACATAAATAATGTATTTAGTAAATATTATAACATTTTCTAATTTCATGTTTTCCTTTAGATCTGTTTGTGTTGTTCCATTCCTGATGAAGGTCAGTATAACTGAAATGTCTTTCGTTGTGTCTTAGTATACTTATTTTTATTTTATTAATGTTTTTTATTCCCCCCCCCCCCGCCCCTGTGATTTATGTTCACCATTGTGGAGTTTGTTGTACGGTATGTACATTATGTCCGTGTTTAGTATATCTCACTTTTTGGCAGGTGTCACACACATCTGTTTTTATTTCCTATTGTTATATCCTGCTGCAACCGTTACTTCTCTTATCTATTCAGAAATGTTATCTGGAGGTAGTGTGGCACAGAGCTTGGAATATCATCATCATTATGTGTCATGCCAATAAGCATGGGCGGTCATTTCTCGCCATCTCACACTGTTACCAGATTCATGGATCAGCTGTATTCGTCTCATCCATGCCATTTAGCCAAGCCATTCAAATATTTACTTCTCTGCCTTTCCCTTGTTCTTTCCCCTCAATTTTTCCAGTTACGACCAAGTTTTCTAGTTTATTTCTTCTCGTGACTTGCTAAAATATTTTTTACTGTCTACGTTTAAATTATGTAATCAGTGTATGGTTTTCATTTGTTTCTTGTAGTACTTGCTCGTTAGGTTTTCTGTCTGGCCATGGTATTCTTTGCATTTTCCGCACAAACCACATTTCCACTGCCTTTAGATATTTTTCTGCCTGTCTGCTAACTGTCCACGTTTCACATCCATACAAAAATACAGTTTGAAAAATATTAGCCTAATTACAATTGTATAGAGGAGGAGAGGTACAGGGCTATGGCACTCGACAAATATGAGTCTGAACAAAGCTGTGCGGGAGGGACGGGGTGGTGTAGGAGAGAAGTGCGATACACAGGTACGGAGTTTCAAATATATTAATCTGAATACAGTTGTGGATGATTTCTGACAATAAATAGTTACGCTTTCCCCTGATTCAAGTGTAGCGGATCAGATGCCTGGGCTACTTGGACAGGGATGCAAACATAGCAGAGCACCCCTCCCCCACCCACTCCCACCCCCCAATGAGCATGATATGGATGAAAAAGTCTGCTGCTACCTGAAATTATAAATAGCTTGTTGTAATATGTCCCCCGTTCCTGGTATTATATTTCTATTTGTCAATAATCAGATTCAGCCAATTGCTAAATGACCTTTCAAACCAGCCTAATCTTATAATCGACTGGGAGAGCCTTGCCCCTGCTATTGTATCGTCATTTCGAATCTGTGGGAGGTTACGTATGAGCTGATTCACCTTCTGGAGGGAGAGTGAACGTTGAATCCTGAGGAGCATCAGGTACATGTTTGTACATCGACCCACGTACTGAAACATTAGGACTAAGTTCATCTCTGGCCATAGATGCGATCGCAACACCCCAGGTGACTCTGTATTGTAACAACATCTTCCAAGAAGTGTGTCTGAATCTGTGCGTTTAGGTGATGAGCTGAGATAATTTTATAGGCTATATTTTTAACAAATTCATCCATTTAATGTTGACGGAATCTGCATCAATTGTTAAATCGTTTTGTTCTAGTTCATTATTGGAACTATAAACTATTTGTAAATCTTTGTTTTTTTTTAATTAAAAGAATATAATTTTGTTTTTGGTACGGCACACTTACTTCATTCTTGATTATTTTGGCCAGTGGTCAGTCTATCTCCCCCACAGCAAACGCCGAAAGCTGACAATGAACTCTTGTTTAAAGATATAATGCCACTGTCAGCATAACATCATAACCATTACACCAAGGTGCCCACCCTATGCAGATAAGAATGTAATTCTTGCAGTGCTACTGACTATAGATTTGTTTTATATTATGTTATTTCTGAAACTATATGCATGAAAATATACCCAAGTCCGCAAAACGACAGATAATACACAGCATATTCACATCAACCCTATGCCACCAGTCTCAAACTTGGACTTTATCCAAATCACACTTTCGCAAAATCAATACCTGCGAGATGAGATGCCTGAGTAGAGCTGCCAACTTAACAATCCGAGACCGAGTAAGAAATGCTGTTATCAGACAGACAGTGGGATCAACACCTTGTGCCACATTTATTGAAAGACAGAAGATCAAGTGGTTTGACCATGTCGTTAGAATGCAACATCAGCAACCACCATCACTGGCCTTACATCAAAGATCATTTGCGACGAGACCAAGAGGACGTCCAAGAAGAAAATGGATTGACGACATCAAAGACATTGTACAATCACACGGAATGACACTATCCAGTGCCGCCCATCATTATTCCTCCCTACGACGCTTGACGGGAGAAGTGGATGATGATGATGATGATGATGATGATGATGATGATGATGATGATGATGATGATGATGATGATGATGATGAGGAGGATGATGATGATGATGATGATGATGATGATGATGATGATGATGATGATGATGATGATGATGATGATGATGATGATGATGATGATGATGATGATGATGATGATGATGATGATAATACACACAAAAATCTGTAATCTCGTGTTTGCTTTAATAAGGGACACAGTTCCAAAATTTCATCAATAATATCACTTTCAAGTAGGCAGGGGATATATAAGGTCCTTAGTTTTTTACAATTTCGTGCCACATTCAAAAGTAACCCAGTGGAAATATAATCATATGGTAAGGACTTAATAACAAATTTTTCTAGCATGTGCCCATAGTAGAACACAGCAGTGTTGATAAATTGCCCACAGACTGCTTGGTTGAAAACCACTTCCTGTACAGGAATTTCAGGTTTCATAACTCCAGGGAAGAGACCCGGTGGATAGATGGTGCAGAATTCCAGCGTAACCTTTAAATCTTTGTTTGAAATACAAAGACTTTTCCATGCCTCTGATGATAGGCTATTTTCATAATAGTTATTCCAACTTATCTCCAGTTTCTTCAGTGGTGTTCTGTCCGGCTGTGCCAAAGCCACCAGAAAATCATCAGACAAAATGGCATATGGCAAATGTAACTCTACTAGTTTGTTGCATTTTAATACCAAATTTATTATGCTCTTTGGGGAAATAAAGCAATGCAACTTATAATTCACAATATTCAAATATTCTAAATTAGGGCAATTTGCAGAAATATTTTCAATAAAATGATCATTGAATGGTGCTTGCAAGCCATGTATCTTCAAATGCTTTAATGTAGATCCATCGTTTTTCTTCCCAAATTTGGACAACAGTTTTGCCAAAGCTGTTAAGAATTCATGGCCAGCATCATCTAACCCCTTAGAAGGCGAGTCCCCAATACAAATAATAGACAAGCGTGACACATTAATATTTTTCAACCTGCTCATATGTTTTAACACTGGGGTAATAGTTTTTCTAAATTCTATAACTCCCTGGTCAAGAACTACTCTCATATCTTGAAGAAAATGGCCATACTGCTTAAAAACCTGTACCCGCTTTCTGTGATCTGGGAGGCAAAACGAAACATTGACGAATCTCCAGAGCACTGGCTCCTTCGAACACTGTCGCCAGTGCTTACATGTGGAACCAGCATGGCATATATCTGTTGCTGGTAGGTATGCAAAAATGTGCACAACAATTATGTCTGGCAAGTTAGCCCAGTCTTCACAACTCAGCTGTGCCAATGCAGCCATCTTGAATTATGAGGGTATTCTGAAAAATCAAAAGATATAATTAACCTTTTCAGTCCTAGGCAGTTATTACGTTAGAACAGTGGTTCTCAAAGTTGGTGGTATCATGTTCCTATCCGTCCCACAAGGCAGTAGAAAAAATGTTTAGAAAACTCTTTCTAATCTGATATAGGCATGCATGTGGATAAAGCAGACAAAAATGAAAATATCTATGAATTTAGGTATTGGGTTGGAGTTTGTTGATGATGAAAGACCTAAATCCTGTGGAGGAAACAATACCAGCCTGTCTATATATGCTATGATGAATCATGACCAGGTTACATCCTAATAAGCCTGTTTGCAGAAGTTTCAGTAGTGAGATCCTGCACACCTCACTTGTTTCTGAGCTGTCAGAGGTGAAAGAGAGCTCCAGTAGATGGAAGCCCCATTCAGGCTCAGATGATCAGATTTATGAGTTAAAATTCAAGTCTTCTAGAGAATTCACAATCAACCAACCACGAGTTCTGATAGAGTCCAGTGTTTACCACTCGTTAGATTAGGACTCACATAAGAAGCAAACATTATTTTATTTGCTAAACTATTTTTGGGCTCGCCATGAGGAGAAAGCTGGAGTTCATTCTGATAACGGGAAAGCTGCAGGGGAGAAGAGGCCATGAAGATGCTGTAGCTTTACATCATGAAATAAAGGATCATTATTAGTCATTAGTCGCGGTTCCAACATCACAGCAAAGGGTCGTCCCCATTATGCTCCGTTCCCGTGCCAGTGAATATCACATAAAATGTTCCCCACTGCCCCATGTGAAAAGTGGAAAAGGCGGGAGTCTCGACAAACAACGACCCGCTCAGGCACACTGTGCATAATGCCGCCGCCAGAATGTCACCACAAAAGTTCTCTGCGAAACATTCAGTTCATCTTTGATGGAATTGACCTTCACTTTCCCAACCAGATGTTCACCTACAAAGTCTCGATGTTTCTAGATGTCGTTGTTCCGTTTCTAGATGTTTCCTAGCCAGCCGCGCCATTATTCCTCCGAAAAGCAGTTCATGCAACAAAACAAACTTGGACAGATGTAAACACAATTCACTGTATATAATGCCGACGCCAGAATGCCACACAAAAGTCCTCTACGAAACATATAGTTCATCCTTGATGGAAGAAGCAGTCACTTTCCCATCCAGATGTTTACAAAACAACCTCGAACAGATGTAAAGAAACATTTCACTGTACATAATAATAAAGGAAGGATCGTTGGGGTCAGAAATGATTGGAAATACACAACACAGAAAGCTATGTGTGGACAGATATCATAACCAACGTCACATGGCATGGACTAAGAAGAATCTGCAGAAACTACTATCACGTGCACACAATGGTTCAAGTGCCTATGTAACAAATGAGCTAAAGTGTTCAAATAATGAACAAGATTGTTAGTTGCTTGTTCATTTTAAGGATGTCACAACCAGCCCGAGCATTTTGTGGCTGTTTGTGATTTACAAAGCAAGCTTATGTACAGTAGTTTGCCATTGCTTTTTGAAGGACCAACATTCATACGATTGGTAAAAAAACAACACAATGCGGTCTGCTTCCAAATCGCCAACAGATTATTTCAAGCAAAATGTATGGGATTGTGAATCGTGTGCGTTGCCCCTCAGTACAGACACCTTAAACAATAAGTGGTCAGCATCATCATGTGCCATGCCGTAAGCGTGGGCGGTCATGATTTGCCATTTTACACGATCACCAGAGTCACGGATCAGCTTTGTGGTCTTGTCCCGACCATGCCACGTGGTCAGCTCATCCAGATATTTACTTCTCTGCCTTCGCCTTGTTCTTTTCCCCTCAATCTTGCCAGTTGTCATCCAGTTCTCTGGTGTATTTATTCTCACAACGTGCCCAACATAATTTTACCGACTACGTCTAATTTTTCTTATCAATGTGCGGTTTGCATTTGCCTCTTGTAGGACTTGCTCATTAGGTTTTCTGGCTGTCCTTGGTATTCTTTGCATTTTCCTCAGAACAGAATTTCCACTGCCATTAGATGTTTTTTCATCTTGTCTGCTCATCGTCCACGTTTCACATCCATACAAAAATACAGGTTCCTTTCAGCATATCAACACTCTTTTTCGTTGCAATTGACATCTTTTTATTAGTCAGTATGTTTTCCATTTTGCAAAAGGCTACCTTTTCCATAGCGATTCTTATGTTAATCTCTTCAAGGCACCTCCCTTCAGATGTAATGACTGTTCCGAGATAGTTGTACCGATTCAGTTGTTTAACAATATTCCCATATATCCTTATATTACATTATATTTCTTTCTTCTTAGAGATGGCCATAATCTTCTTACAATTTAATTCTACCCCTAGTTGCAGATCTTGTTCATTGTCTACAATCAATACTGTATCATCTTCATATCTAATGGTATTGATGTTATGTCCCCCATTGGTGATTCCTATCATATCTTCTAAATTTCGAAAAAAAAATATTTTCACTGTATAGGGGGAAAAGATCAGGAGACATTACACAACCCTGTCGCATACCTCTCTTAATAAGCTTATATTAACCTACTTCATTATCAATCTTTATGGCAGCTTTCTGTTTCAAATATATGTTTTTCACAAGTCTAAAGTCTTCCGCATCAATTTGTAAATATGCAAGCATCTATATCATATTGACGCCTTAATTTATCGAAATCCTGGGAAATGCCAATACTAAGGACACTACTATCTGAAAAAGGCAGCTAGCATCATGTCGCCATACAGTGGATACCATCTCACCATGAACAGATCTGAAATGAGAGAGAGCTGATCACTTAGCTAAGGAAGGTGAAACAGAAGAGTAACCTGATGTACTTGTCACATACCACTAAATGAAAAGAATCATTAAATCAGTCACCCCTCTGCCGTGTCTCCACATTACCGTGGCAGAGGGGTTTGGGTGTTCCAATGACCCCGAGAGCTATGCCGACGGTAGCTACTGGTAGGGTCTCCCATGTCGGACAGGTCAAGGGAGAGGAACCAGACGTAGAGAGACACACACCTGCTGCCTTGAAGGTAGATTGGAGACAGTCAAAGGCTAGGGAGAGTACACCCGAAAAATGCTCGTGAAATCTGATGTTCTGAGCCACAGGCATGACAAAGCAGTGCAACGTGACTTAATCAATCTATGATGCCACAAATCAAAATTAATCAGTATGGTGCTAATCCCGTGAAGTCCCATCAGGTGGTGATAGTGCGGGGCTCCCTACCTCGAGGGGGTCCACCCAATGCTACTGGTGGTCACCTTTCCTTGTGCTGTGAAGTCAAGGCACAGAGGGTAGGGTAAAAGCTATTGGCCAAACACCCCGGACATTCAACATACTACAGTTGAATGTCGAAGGAGTTTCTAACAATAAAGTCCCCCTAACAAATCGTCTTCATAAAGAGAGAATAGATGTAGCATGCTTTCAAGAGACACCTAAACGTCAATAGCAAATTCTCAGTCAGAAGATACCAGGCCACGCGTTTCGACCGCGAAGGACACACAGGAGGAGTTCTAATACTTACAAGAAACAAAATACCTTGCAGTGAAGTATCTGTGACCTCTGACAAAAAAACGGAACGTATATGCATTGATACAATGCTAAAGGATGTGAAAATAAGAATTTAAAATCTGTATAGCCCAGCAGATATGGGCCTTACACTTTCAAACATGAAAATAACTGACACAAACTACATTATTGTCGGAGGCTTTAATAATCTTTCAGAAAGATGGGGATATCCAGATACTGACAACCGAGGAGATGATGTGAAGAACTGGGAAATAGACTCTAATCTCCATCTACTCAACAAAGAGGATGACACACCAAGCTTCTATCTAGAACAGTGGTTCTCAACATTTTTTGGCACATGCCCCCCTTCACCATATGTTCAGAACGTCATTTCCCTCCCCCCCCCCTTTCGAATTGCCTCCCTATAAATTCCCCCCCCCCCCACCCTTACAGAGTATACATAAAAATGGAAGCTAAATTTAATAACACATACTAGAACAAGTCTAGACATATACATAAAATGTGATTTGCGGGTCTACTTACGTTATAAAACGAATTTCATTAGGGCGAGAAGTACAGAACCGTAAAATTTAGAGGGAAAAACAATATCAAATAACTGGTTCTTGTATAAATGCGATCTTGAAATAATCTTAATCCCCCCCCCCCCCCCCCAGAAACCCTAAAAATTCCCCACCGGTTGAGAACCACTGATCTAGAAGATGGTTTACCACTTCTACTTAGCTTTCTGCACAGGAAACGTCCTCCACAAAATCGATCACCATGTGCTTGATAAATTAGAAGGCAGTGACCACAGACCAATCAAGCTTATAATGAATATAAAATATGTTCCACAGGAACATATCCACAGTTCCACAGGAGCAAAAGTCTTTGCCTCGCTGGAATTACAAACGAACTGATTTGGATAGATTTGCCATAATAACAGACAAATATCGTGAAAACATAAATACGCGACATGGAAGCATAAAACAGATGGTGGAAAGTCTAGTTAGTTAGTTAGTTAGTTAGTTAGTTAGTTAGTTGGTTGGTTGGTTAGTTAGTCAGTTAGTTAGTTAGTTAGTTAGTTAGTTAGTTAGTTAGGTAGGTAGGTAGGTAGGTAGGTAGGTAGGTAGGTAGGTAGTTAGTTAGTTAGTTAGTTAGGTAGGTAGGTAGTTAGTTAGTTATTTAGTTAGTTATTTAGTTAGTTAGTTAGTCAGTCAGTCAGTTAGTTAGTTAGTTAGTTAGTTAGTTAGTTAGTTAGTTAGTTAGTTAGTTAGTTAGTTAGTTAGTTAGTTAGTTAGTTAGTTAGTTAGTTAGTTAGTTAGTTAGTTAGTTAGTTAGTCGACAGATCATCCTCATTGCACATCGAATCATTCATTCCATAAGTGCTCGGATCCCCTCCTCAGCAAATTCCGCAGCGTCTAGCGGCTAACGACACCAGTTCTGTGTTGGTTTATCAGTCTTCTTTGGCTTCCTGCGTAGTGTTCTTGTTTAGCCACCCCTTATTTAATTTGATGTTCTCGCAGTCTGACCATAGTTGTAGATTCGCAGTCATCACTTGGTTCTCGCAAAAGTCTTACTTCTCGTAGAGCATTCAGAATGTCAGCCTGGTCCATGGTGGGTCCGTCCTCCACCTTAGCCTCACCTGCGAGCTTGTCAGCCAGCTCATTTCCTTGTACTCCCGCATGCCCTGGCACGAAGATGAAACTAATTTTTGCCAGACGAGACCGCTCCAGAGACAGCAACCATTCTCTTCGGATCCACCCCATCTGTATCCCCTTGAGCATGCTCATTGAGCTCATTATTCCTCCCCACGACGCTTGACGGCAGAAGTGGAAGATGGTGATGATGATGATGATGATGATGATGATGATAATGATGATAATGATGATGATGATGATGATGATGATGATGATGATGATGATGATGATGATGATGATGATGATGATGAGATGATGATGATGATGATGATGACTACCTTTTATTGTATTTATTTGTTGATACATGGAGTGTGAGGTTCCCCCCCCCCCCATAGTTTGTTCCAATTTCCATGCACTCTTGATTCAGCCACACTTCTTTAGCCACTTTGCATTTATTTACTATTTCTCTATGTCAAAACTGAGAGGGAAGACCAGGAGAACATTTAATCAGATAGCGGTGGGAACTATTAGTAGTATGACTCTTCGCTGGCTGTTGAACGAGGGGACTGAGCACGTATGGGAATGTCCTGAGTGCAGTGATGTCGGTTCTTGACTCAACTCAACTCAACTCTCTATGTATTCTATTCTATTCTTCTTTATCTTGCTTTTTCTTTCTTCTTTCGTCCATCTTCTGCAAAAATGTCATCTGTCATCCATTTCTTTTCTGCAAATTTATGTTTAGGTAGAATGATTTATTTTGATGTCTGTTGGATTGTTTCCCGCAACATGTCCCATTGTTCATCAATTGTATTAACTCCATGACATTATATCTGTTCTGTATAGTAACTGTATACCCTTCTCTAATTCCTTTGCCTGTTTAAGTAATGCTAGATCTAACGCGATGTTTATGTTTTTAAGTCTTAACCTCATCTTTCCTACAACTGGCACATGGTCACTATGTCCATCTTCTCCTGGTCTATTTTTTGCTCCTACTAAACTGCTTCTGAATTTCTTTGGAATCAGTATGTTGTCAATTTGATTGCGAATATTATCTTCAGGGCTTTTCCGCGTATATAATTGTCGAGAATGTTATTTAAACCAGTTGATGCCTATTACCATTTCATGGTATTCTGCCCATGCTATTAAAATCGGTCACCTCTCTTATTCTTATCGTATAGGCCATTGGTTCTCAACCGGTGGGGAAATTTCCCCCCCCCCCCCCAGGTGGGAATTTTAGGGTTTCCAGGGGGGAAATTAAGATTATTTCAGGATCGCGTTAATACAAGAACCGATTACTTCATATTGTTTTTCCCTTTACACTGTACGGTTCTGTACGTCTCATTCTTCTAAAATTCAATTTATAAAGTAAGGAGACCCACAAATCATGTTTTATGTGAACGTCTAGACTTGTTTTAGTATGTGCTATTAAATTTAGCTTCCATTATTACGTATACTGTGTAGGGGCAGGGGCGGGATTTTTAGGTAGGACATTCGAAAGGGGGGATGGCGTTCTGAAAATATGGTGGAGGGGGGCACGGGCCAAATTTTTAGGAAAGAAGTAAGAAAGGTGGGGGGATGACGTTCTGAAAATATGGTGGAGGGGGGCACGGGCCAAAAAAGGTTGAGAACCACTGGTCTAGGCCATAGCCACCAGTCACACCATTCACTTTTTCGGTGTCTACTTTGGCATTCAAATCCACGAGTATGACAGTCACTTTAACATTTTTACATTGATCCACGGCCATGACTAATTCGTTATAAAATATATTTATATCTTCTTCTTTACAGTCTGTTGTTGGCTCATATACTTGTATTATGTTAATATTCAGAGGTGTGCCATGGAGTTTCACTAATCTCATTATCTGAGATTGTCCAAAATCCTTTGACAATCTTAACACTCATTTGATCCAAAATTATGCCAACTGCTCTTTTGTAGTCATTCCCTCCTGAGTAAGTAATTCTATCAATCAATCAATCATGTGCTATGCGGAAAGCGTGGGCGGTCATGACTCGCCATTTCACTCAATCACTAGAGTCGTGGATCAGCTCAGTGTTCCTGTCTCCACCATGCCATGTGACCAAGCCATCCAGATATTTACTTCTCGGTCTTCCTCTTGGTTTGTTCCCTTCGATCTTGCCAGTTGTCATTAAGTTCTCCAATCCATTTCTTCTCATAACATGTCCAAAAAAATTTGAATGTCTACGTCTAATTTCTCTAATCAATTTACGATTTTCATTTGTCTCCTGTAGTACTTGGTCATTGGTTTTTCTGTCTGTCCTTGGTATTCTTTGCATTTTCCTCAGAAACCACATTTTTGCAGCCATCAGATGTTTTTCAGCTTGACTGCTAATTGTCCAAGTTTCACATCCATACAAAGGAACAGGCTCTATGTTGCACCTCAACACTCTTTTTCTCATTTCAGTTGACATCTTTTTATTGGTCAGTATGTTTTTTATCTTGCTAAAGGCTACTTTCGTCATGGCGATTCTTGTTCTAATCTCTTCAAGGCATCTCCCATCAGGTGTTATGACTGTTCCGAGATAATTGTACCGAGTCACTTGTTGAAGAATATTCCCATTTACTTGTATATTACATTGTGGTATTTCGTTCTTCCTAGTGACGACCATAATCTGTGTCTTTTTACAATTCAATTCTAACCCCACTTGTTCACTGTGTGCAACAACCGCATTTACTAATAGTTGCAGATTCTGCTCACTGTCTGCAATCAATACTGCTCACTGTCTGCATATCTAATGTTATTGATGTTTCGTCATCCAATGCTGATTCCATTTATATCTTCTACATTTCTGAAAATATTTTCACTGTATAGGGAAAACAGATCTGGACGGCATCCAGACGGCATCCGATATGGTGACCTACTGGTGATATCAGATGATGACATGGAAGAACTGGCCAGAGAATTCAACACCAGTATCCAGAGGGGTCAGGTGAAAGAAGAATGGCTACACAGCTACTTGCTGCCGCTGCCGAAACCGAACAAAGACCATTCCAAGATAAGCGGCTACAGAATCATTACGATGCAGAACACTGCTGGCAAGTTACTGGAGAAAATTGTAGCACACAGACTTGCTTGTGACTTGGAACAGCTCGGCTGCTTCCCGCCCACACTTGGAGGGTACAGACGCAACAAAGAGTCATGGCTGAATGCTTCGGTCTTTGCTCAAGATGTTTACGAAGGATTTCAGCTCAGAGAAGAGACATGTGCGGCCGCCATAGACTTAGAGGACGCATATAACAGAGTATCTTTTGAGCACTTGATGCAAACCCTCCTCAGACTGAAAGTGCACCCTCACCTTGTACGATGGATAGCTGCAGTTCTGCTCCAAAGGAAGGTGGTGATAAGATGCCGATAACGATATGTCCAGGATTGCCGCAGGGTTCACCACTGTCACCAGTACTATTCAACGTGTATACGGTGCCGATCACTGAACAACAGTTGGACGGGAGGGGTAGGACTCTGTCATTCGTTGACGACATCCTCGTGTATCGACAGGGTCGAGATAGACAGGCGGTTGCCAATGCTATGCAGGGCGAACTAGATCGAATTTCCTCATGGTGTGCTGATGCCGATGCCCTTGTCAACCCTGCAAAGTCAACGGTTACATGGTTCTCACTAAACAACCATATTGTGAAATCAGACCTGCCGGCAGTAAGAATGGATGGGAGCATTTTGAGTAGAACCCAGTCAATGACATATCTTGGCGTAAGGCTTGATCGTAGCCTGTCCTTCAGAGATCGTGTCGATTATGTCATAACGAAGGCTCGAAAAGGTTTGTTAGCAATGAGAGTCATGGCGACTGCCAATATCGAACAAAGACTGTTAATACTTCTGTTCCAAGGACTTGTGCTTTCACGCATCGAGTACGCCCTGGCCATCCTCACTGTCAGCCCTACACAGATTGGAAGACTTGAAAAGGTACAACACGAAGCCATGCGCATCATTTTGGGCTGCACGAGAGACACCAGCTGTGTAGCAATGAGATACCTCCTTGACTTCCCGACAATGGAACACAGGATCAAGATCTGGAGAGCTCGTGCATACTTAAAAATAAGTGCAGATGAGCAGCACCCTCTGCATGACGCTATATTCAGAGAAAAGGGTGACAGGCTAAAGAGGGGCAAATCATGGATGGGTCGGGCGGAAGATGTCGTCAGACAGGTCTGCAGTCCTACCAGTATCAACCCCGGCAAGGAATGGGTGCCGATGCCTCCAGCTTTTAAGTGCACTTTCTCCTGCATTATCACAATCGACAGACGGTGCAGAGAGCAGAACCCTGCCGCTGTCAATGCAGAGGTTAACGCGCTCATCTATGAACACTCAGAGAGCCCCGAAGTGCTCATCTATACAGATGGATCTGTTGTAAAGCAGCAGAGAAGTGCGTGGGCATTTACAGCCCGTTCAGCGGGCCGAACCGTTCAAGAATCCAGTGGTGCCCACTCTATGACCACGAGCAGCATGACGATGGAGGTGATGGCAGTTACACAGACCTTCATATGGCTGGAATCACAGCATTATACCAACGTGTGTGTACTAAGTGATTCAATTAGCATGATTCAGAAGGTCGAAGCTGGATCTGTACGTAGACAGTGGACTGAATCGCTGCGGAAGTCTGTTGTCCGTAAAGTCACCTTCATCTTCGTCCCGGGACATGCGGGAGTCGAGGGAAATGAACGAGCTGACAAACTGGCTGGCTCTGCACTTCCTGTAGATGGCCAGCCCATGGATCGTGCCGATGTTATTAACGTCCTTAAAGATATGGCGAGAACAGAGGACTTTGACGTCAGTGATTCCACATCGTTGTCCAGGATGAAAGACCTGGGAGTAAGAATCGGCACAGCCAGACGCGAGAGGTACATCGGGAAAACAGAGCGCCTCGTCAACCAACACAGAACTGGCACTATTAGCCACCGGACGCTGATGCATGTGCTGGGGGGAGGATCTGAGCACCTATGGACATGTCCGGAGTGCAATGAAGATACCCCAACTGATAACTGATAACTGATAACTGAAACAGATCTGGAGACATTACATATCCCTGCCTAACACCTCTCTTAAAAAATTAATAGGCTGATATTGTCCCACTTCAATACCAATCCTTATAGCAGCTTGTTGTTTCCAATATATGTTTGTTTTTTATCCTCCTTCCCAATATGCTGGTATGTCTTCAGTTTCCCAGATTCCGCTAAACAATTAGTGCAATAATTCAGTTGAGGTTTTTATAATAATTTTAACAGCATCATTAGGGATGCCATTAGGACCCGTGGGTTTCCCTTCTTTCAGAAGTTTGATAGCTTTACTAACCTCCTCTTTAAATGGTTTCTAACATGGTTTCTACGTCTGGATATCTGGAGGGTCTTCTTGGAGTGGTATAATCAAGAGTTCCTCAACGTTGTTTAGCTCATCTCTTCTTCTCCCTCTTCTTTGTTCCTCTTTCGAGGGGAGTGCATCATACCTAGTTATGTACCTCAAAGGTCGGTATATCAGACTTCTGTGTTTACGGATTTCGGGCATTATCCATGCTTTATATGTTTGTTTCCTGTTCCCAAGGACTTCAATACATGTTTCGCTCCAAATGTTTTTAGCCTGCTGCCAGCAGTCTTTTGTTCTCTCCTTGTTTTCTACTAATTCTTGCATGGCTGGTACTTATTAGAGGCGATGACCATAACATGTTTCTTTGTTGTTGTTGTTGTTGTTGTTGTTGTTGTTGTTGTTGTTGTTGTTGTTGTTGTTGTTGTTTTGTTTTTTAAGTGATATCCTACATTTCATTGATTTATATGTTTGTAAGATTGAGTTTAAGTTTAATTTTATTTTGCAGATGATGATCTTCATTTACGTTTGCACATATAAAATCTTTCGTCGTGTAAAGATGATCTACATTTATAGTGCTACACATGTGATCTGTTGTAATTTTATGTTTTGTGGCCTGGTGAAAACCACGTTACTTTATGTATTCTTTTATGTGGAGAAACACTTCTGCCGTTGACGTAATGATTCAATGCTCAGAAACTGGTGAATAATTAGCTATTTTCGTTCATTACGCCATATATCCGAGTTTCCACTTGATTTTACAAAAGCCTGTGTTTTCCGATCGTATATAGGCATTCAGGTCACCCATCCAAATTTTGACATTTCAATTTCTTTGATTACCTATAATTCTTTAGAGTTTTATGTAAAAATGTCCTGTTAATTGTTTAATTCATGTCATTTGTGGGTGCTTAAAACTGGATCCGATTCTATTAATGCTTTCCCTACCTCTTTACATATAATTTTAGATACTCCTTTCCTGTAAAAAAAAAAAAGGGGGGGGGGGGGGGGGGATGGTAATGTTTCTCTGGGTGGCCTAAGAACAGTAGTTTCACATGTGCTTAGAAGTTATTGTCTGCAACGTGCCACCATTATATGCGCGATTCCAGAATGATAATCACACAGAATGCCATCTTCTCTCCTACTTCTGCTGTCTTTCATAATATGTACATAGATCTAACATTCCAGATGCTAATAAAGGGGGCAAACGCTTCAATTACTCATACTGCTACTTGATTTTACAGTGACTGATTGCCTTACTCCATTTTGAAAATCACTGACATATTAAAAAATGTTTGCATATCCTTATTTTATTAAATTGTAAAAAGACACAGATAATGGTCGTCACTAGGAAGAACGAAATACCACAATGAAATATACAAGTAAATGGGAATATTCTTCAACAAGTGGATAGGTACAATTATCTCGGAACAGTAATAACATCTGATGGGAGATTCCTAGAAGAGATTAGAACAAGAATCGCCATGGCAAAAGTAGACTTTAGCAAGATTAAAAACATACTGACCAATAAAAAGATGTCAATTGAAACGAGAATAAGAGTGTTGAGATGCTACATAGAACCTATACTTTTATATGGATGTGAAGCTTGGACAATGAGCAGTCAGGCTGAAAAACATCTGATGGCTGTAGAAATGTGTTTTCTGAGGAAAATGCAAAGAAAACCATGGACAGCCAGAAAGACCAATGAACAAGTCCTTCAAGAAACAAATGTAGGTCGTAAACTGATTAGAGACATTAGAAGTAGACAGTCACAATTTTTTGGGCATGATATGAGAAGAAATGATTTGGAGAACTTGGTGGCAACTGGTAAGATCGAGAGGAACAGACCAAGGGGAAGACCTAGAAGCAAGTACCTGGATGGCTTGGCCTTGTGGCATGGTCGAGACAGAAACACGGAGCTGATCCACGACTCTGGTGATCGGGTAAGATGGCAGAACATGACGGCCGACGATTACCGGCTTGGCACATGATGGATGGATATCCTTTACAGGACATCGCTGTCAACATCAGCATCTTTCAGCTGATTGTTGATTTCTTGGCAAGATTACGCTCAGTAGTTTGCCATTGCTTTCTCAGCGACCGACTCACATACCCCTAAGTTACCGACGCGGTTATAACCGCTACCGATTCTCGCCGTCGTCACGTTACTCACGAGAGTATAGGGGATTACGGAGAAAGTCGCGAACTTCTAGGCCAGGGTCACCGGCCACTGACATATCAATCAATCAATCATGTGCCATGCCGGAAAGCGTGGGCGGTCATGACTCGCCATTTTGACATATAGAACTGCATAAATAAATGTATTCAAATTTGTATGTCATTAAAAAAACAAAACATCCGCTTGTAACTTACTGACTAGCTAACCAGGATAGTTAGCAACAGAGAGGCTGAGTTATACTTGTTCTGGCTGAACAGATGTTGTTCGTCATCACATTCATAAAATGACGACCTTCCTGGCGACTGATTGAGTGATTTAAGAATTGGCATCACAGCACACCGGAAAAACCCAAAGATGCTTCGTTTCCCACCACAATTGCCTTTATGAGTCATTCATTCAGTAGCATGTCCTTTGCAGAACCTCGCTTCCATAACAACCTTCCTGAAAACTGATCGATCATAAGCAAGATGTCCTGCGTCCGATACACCCATCTGGAGATCAACCGCCACATTCTGCACCCATCTTCTCTTTGGCGTTCCTCTTCCTCTCTTCGCAGGCATATCATCATCATCATCATTATCATCATCATCATTCATCATTATCATCATCATCATATTCTTCCATCTATGATCGCTTTAGTAGTCTGCGATTCGTACATTTTTTGCGACCTTTAAGTCATTTCAAAGTCTTCCTCGCTTCTTTTGGCTAAGATCAAAGTGTAGTGTAGTATCTGCACTTGATCTTGCCAGGGCCACATGTAGATATGGTCATCCAAATTACACACAGGAGGGGGGACTGATGCGGCGGCTCAGGCCACTGGAGGAACAGCGAGCCCTTATAACAAACTTTCGAAATCTTCTGTTGATGAGGATGTAATCGATCGGGTTTTGGATCTTGTGATCAGGACTCCTCAATGTCCATAATCTCCTGGATGCTGAGGATGGGGACGGAGCGCTTATGGGAATGCCCCGAATGGTTCTGATGTCGGTTCCTAAATCAACCAATCAATTAATCAAACAATCAATCAATCAATCTCCTTGGATGTTGATATTAGGTGTTTTCAGTAATCATATAATGCCCTTTTGCCCACTGTACAAGTCCACAACCTCTTTCATTCTGTTCCCCTAGTCAATATTTGCCTACTGTGCATCCGTCTTGTTGATTTCCAACTTTAGCATTATGATATTTAATTCTAAATAATTGCATTTCTTGAAAGTATTCTCCAAATCATAAAATTCAGCGATGCTGTCTCTTGTTGGTGCACAAATTTATTTGAAGTTTAAATCAAAAGATCTGCCATTTAACTTTGTAAGCATGTCATAAAATAAAGGAAGAAGGAATACAATGAGCATTATTTCGGATGGTAGTGGTGAAGTGTATAGAACACTTGCCCTGTGGTCATATTTGAATCCCCATGGAGGTGAAATTTTTAGAAGGTCGCCTCAGCCTAAACAGGTACCAGGAAATGTCATGAGAGCTCACATACTACATCATCATCATAAGCAACACCAGCACAATCAAACAACTGGGTAAAGATGGGGCGACCATCCCCAACCCAGCGCGTCCACAGGTGGCGGATCGTGGAACGGCCTCTAGATATAGAGGTTAGCTATATACTCAATAAGCAGCCGGGACCAACTGGCGGTGGGCACAGAATGAGGCGGGATCTCAGGGTAGGATCTGTGTTCCTTAGAAAATACCTCATATGCTCGGAGACGTGCCTGCCAAGCGAGTCAGGAGCGCTCTATCCCCTCCCCCGGGTAGGTGGAACCCGTTAGATTTGGACAGCAATCCATCTAGGAGACGGAAAACTCCAAATATAAACCCCCAAGTTCAAGGTGGGCCAGTGTGCTGAGGAACTGGATGGCCATGGGTAAACTGGTCGTGAACGTTGGACGTCTGGCAGGCGTACGGGGCAGCACCAGGCGTATGGACTCCTGCGGGACATCCCGTGCCTCTTCCCTAGCAAGCAGGCAATGCTAGAGTGACCGGTTATTTCCTGCAATATCCAAACTTTGCTTATGGAATTAATTAAACAAGGGAGCTACGGAGCACGTGCTCTGCGCTTGACACATCTTTCAGAGGCTAGCGAAGAGAGAGTGAGGAGGAAAAGACACGGAAATGGTGTGAGTAGTAGGCATAGAAATAGGAGAGCAGGCGCCAGGAGAACAAGACGAAAAGTGGAGAGACTAGGTTTCAACCATGTAAGAGTGGGATACTGAAATTGTCGTAGTGCCAGGCAGGGAGGTCCTGTATTGGAGAGGCTTATATATGATTTTGATGTCCTCATGCTCCAGGAGCTAAATACAGACAAATACCATTGCCCTGGGTACGCCAGTTATATAAACCCTACTGGGCAGATGAGACATGGGCAAGGTCTGCTGGTGAAGGAAGGAGTGAAGCATGCGGTACTTGACTTGAGTCATTGGAATCATAGTGCAAGAGAAGTCCAGGGTATACAAATGGAGATTGGTGGCTTACGTTGGAACATCATAAAAATATATGCCACGGTGGACTGTTTTGTCAGAAAGGAACACTGGGACTGGCTAAAGGAATTTGAGGAATTACCAGGTGATAGGCTACTCATATATGGAGACTTCAATGTGAGGAACAGAGATTGGGACAGCAGTGGAGAAAACCGACAGGGAATTGCCCTTGCGGATGCCATGGTGAACTCCGATGTGGTCTGCATAAATGATGGTTGGCCGACTAGAATGGCAATGAGGCCTGGCGATGCATACACAGCTATTGACTTGGCACTTGTCTCCCAGTCATCAGTCCTTGATATAAAGTGGACTGTTTTGAATGACCATGGGAGTGATCACATGCCATGCTCAGTCCTGATCTCTAATTCCAGGAAAGTTAAGGCTGGGAGAGCGCGCAAGACCTTCCGGTATGAGTGGACCGATTGCCCTATTGGACGCCTCAGACAGGGGGCTTGCAACAGGACTGTTAAAACTCCTTTTTTGCAGCCCCCATGGTGAACCCCAGAAGTAGACCATGCTTGGAAAGCAAAGAGAGATGCTGTGAAGTAGCTACGGAAAGTGAGACAGACACCCCAATGCTCACGAGAGGAAGTGGACACAGCGGAAAATGTCAAGAAAGACAAGGTGGAGGTATTCAAGCGCTGTGCTGCAGAGGTCAAAAACGCAAAATGGGAATGTTTCATGAAAGAGATTGGAGGTGATAAAACACTGCGAAAATTCTGGAAACTGCACAGACAAATGCAAAGCAAAGATCGGCCTATGATAGTGGGAACAATTTTTATAAAGATGACCATTTAAATTGCATATGGTTTGAGAATAAACCCACCTTGTAAAATAGGTACAAAAACATGCATCTGGGAAGAAATGGTGGTGACAGGAGAGCTCACAACCTACCTCATAATATCACATACTATTCTCGCCCGGGTGATGTGATTATCTACACGGATGGGTCGGTGTTGAGAGGTAGGAGAAGTGCCTGGGGGTTCTTGGCAAAGACTAATGGTCGGCGTTTGGTGCAGGAGAGCCTGGCGTATGATGATACTACATCTAGCTTAAGAATGGAGGTGGAGGCGGTCAGTGCATCTTTCCACTGGATGGAGAATACGATACACTCACACATCGTGATTGTAACAGACTTAGAAAGCATGCTGAGGAAGATGAGGACAGGCAAGCTTCGGACAGAGTGGCTTGCTTCGCTTCGGAAGTCAAGGGTGGCAAGCATCGCCTGGATCTTTTCTCCGGGCATGCCAGTGTGCTGGGGAATGAACAGGCGGACAGATTGGCTGGCTCTGCAAAACTTGGTGGAGTATTGATGCATGACAAGGCAGACGTGGTTGCGGACTTGTTGGAGCACGTGTACACCTCGGAGGAGCAAATGGATCACCATAGTCTGGCAAGAATGAGGCAACGAGGAGTGACGAGGGAATCTGGCCGCGCTCGACTCTCAGAGGAAAGGCGAGACGGACATATAATCAGATTGCTAATGGTACTATTGGTGTTGGAACTCTTCGCTGGCTGCTGAGGATGGGGACGGAGCGCTGATGGGAATGCCCCGAATGCTGGGATGTCGGTTCCTAAATCAATCAATCAATCAATCAATCACAATCAAACAACAGAACACAAAGGCAATTAGAAAGTATCAAATTAGCAAGACATTTATTGAATAGCTTCACAAAATTGCTGTAATGATGTTCAACCATTTTAAACAAATGTTAATGAAGATTAGTGTAAAAATAAATACATTATTTCAATTGTATTCTGGAACACATGTTCAATGATGAGAAAATTGTGTACAAATATATTAAATAAAACAAATTCACCAATGTATAAGAAAATAAAAAGCGTGTGACTTGCATAAAAATGTCAAGATCAGCACATCATGTATAAATTTCAAAATGATATGTAAAATGTGAACATCTTAAATACTCTCGTATATTTCATACATGTAATTTTATATTTATTGCAATCCCGATGAAACCATCAGCCTTGGAATATGATTAACATCGAACAATTAGTATAATGAGCCAGATCTCAAAGAATTTTTAAGAATTATCATGCAAAGAGTTTGGAAGAAAATACAACCCGAAATAGGAGAAGAACAATGTGGATTTGTAGAAGGCAAGGGTGCAGTAAATGCTTAGAGCATTAATTGAATGTTCTATAGAATTAAACACAGACCTACATCTTTGCTTTATTGACTACACAAAGGCTTTTAATAAAGTTGATGAAGATGCTTGCATATCTAAGAGCACTGAGCGACTCTAGTGATTGCATTTGATGGCGAAACGTGACCGCCCATGCTTATCGGCATGGCACATGATGAATACATTTTATACAGGTTAAAGTTTTCTTCAGCTGCCTTAAAATTCCGTAAAAAAAACATAACCATTTTACAGTCATCTTAGATTTACGTACAATTATCGTCAAGTATTTCGACATTGACTGGGTACATCATTGTAGGGCGTTAAACAGTATAAAGAGCTAAGACACAAGATCAGCAAGAGCAATGATGGAAGGCATGGTTCTTGGAGAAAGTGGCATCACCAGCACACAGATGGGCACATGACCATTAAGGCACCTTGGGAATGAATATGCATGAGATAGAGAAACTGGCAAATGATCGAGAATCTGTTCAGCAGGTAGTGGTGAGATATTTTAAAAGAACCTGCAACATGTTGATGGTTTGAGAAGATTCACTACACAGTTGACAGTCTTGTGTCAGTTTCTTTAACTGGATATACGTCTAAATTGATATACCTGTGCATGCCTGTTTTATAAATGTGTCCTTGGTCTATCTATTCATATTTTCCCCAGTATCTAGCCCTCTAGTACTCTTTCTGATGTTGCTTTTGATGATTCTCCATGTATAGAATATAGCCACGCCAGTTTACTTTATGAAGTCATGTTTGCTTCACATACAATAACTTCAGAAAAATAAACCATAACATGCTGGCTTTGATGCAAAGCATTATACAGTGTGTGTATTATATATATATAAAACAAAAATAATATAATATATAACTAGAATGTATAAGAAACACTCTTGTCCATTTAAGTTAAGTTAATTGCATTTCCATGCCATGCAAGTAGGTTGCCAACTAACAGTATACCACAACAAGCAATGATGTACAGACCAGAGGGAAGCAGAGGAAGAGGTCGACTACGTAAACGATGGTCGCAGAGAATAACAGAGTCCATGGGAATATCGATAAATGAAGCCCATAAGCAGGCACTCTCCCGCTGTTTATATTTCACCTCGACACCGCAAGGTACAAGAGGAATATGATGAGATGAGATGAGATGAACTGCATATCCTTTACGGGCGTATCATTCAACCCCAGCATTTTTTGACTGTTCGTGATCTCTGGACAGGTTTATGTTCAGTAGTTTGCCATTGCTTTCTGAACGACCGACACCCATACCATTTCATAAAAAACCAACTCAGCTGTGTAATCGGGATTACTAACTGCGTCTGAAAATCCATCGTCACGGAGCTCGCGGAATGTTCATTTAGTCACAATAAACTTCAATAAATGTTAGCGACATTCCCAGTATGTTATTATCTCCTTTAAAGTGGCACCGAGATCAGGAGCTTCAATAATAGCAGCCTACATACAGTTGTATGAGGACAGCGTGGCACTGAGGTATGGAGTTTGAAAAATATGAGTGTAAATATATTATATTTGTGAGGGGCACGTAGAAGCACAGATCACAGAGATAAATAGCTTACATATTATGTCTGAATTCAGTTGTGTGGGCAGCAGAATGGCACAGAGGTGTAGAGCTTGAAATATGTTAGGAAATTAAAACAGTTAGGCATGAGCAACTCCTGCGAAAATGTAAGATATACTAAACATGGACCCAGTGTACATTCATTACAACGAAGTCCACAATGATGAACATAAATAATGTATTTAGTAAATATTATAACATTTTTTAATTTCATGTTTTCCTTTAGATCTGTTTGTGTTGTTCCATTCCTGATGAAGATCAGTATAATTGAAATGTCTTTTGTTGTTTCGTAGTATATTTATTTGTATTGTATTAATTTATTTTTATCCCCTCCCTCTGTGATGTATGTTCACTATTGTGGAGTTTGTTGTACGGTATGTACATTATGTCAGTGTTTAGTACATCTCACTTTTTGGCAGGTGTCACACACATCTGTTTTTATTTCTTATTGTTATATCCTGCTGCAGTCGTTACTTCTCTTATCTATTCAGAAATGTTAAGTGGAGGTAGAGTGGCACAGAGCTTGGAATATCACCATCATTACGTGTCATGCTAATAAGCATGGGCGGTCATTTCTCGCCATCTCACACTGTTACCAGATTCACGGATCAGCTGTATTCGTCTCATCCATGCCATGTAGCCAATCCATTCAAATATTTACTTCTCTGACTTTCCCTCGTTCTTTCCCCTTAATCTTTCCAGTTACCACCAAGTTCTCTCGTTTATTTCTTCTCGTGACTTGCTAAAATATTTTTTACTGTCTACGTTTAAATTATGTAATCAGTGTATGGTTTTCATTTGTTTCTTGTAGTACTTCCTCGTTCGGTTTTCTGTTTGGCCATGGTATTCTTTGCATTTTCCGCAGAAACCACATTTCCACAGCCTTTAAATGTTGTTCTACCTGTCTGCTAACTGTCCACGTTTCACATCCATACAAAAATACAGTTTGAAAAATATTAGCCTAATTACAGTTGTAAATGGGAGGAGAGGTACAGGGCTATGGCACTCGACAAATATGAGTCTGAACAAAGCTGTGCGGGAGGGACGGGGTGGTGTAGGAGAGAAGTGCGATACACAGGTACGGAGTTTCAAATATATTAATCTGAATACAGTTGTGGATGATTTCTGACAATAAACAGTTACGCTTTCCCCTGATTCAAGTGTAGCGGATCAGATACCTGGGTTACTTGGACAGGGATACAAACATAGCAGAGCACCCCTCCCCCACCCACCCCCACCCCCCAATGAGCATGATATGGATGAAAAAGTCTACTGCTACCTGAAATTATAAATAGCTTGTTGTAATATGTCCCCCGTTCCTGGTATTATATTTCTATTTGTCAATAATCAGATTCAGCCAATTGCTAAATGACCTTTCAAACCAGCCTAATCTTATAATAGACTGGGAGAGCCTCGCCCCTGCTATTGTATCTTCATTTCGAACCTGCAGGAGGTTACATATAAGCTGATTCATCTTCTGGAGGGAGAGTCAAAGTTGAATCCTGGGGAGCATCAGGTACATGTTTGTACATCGACCCACGTACTGAAACATTAGGACTCAGTTCATCTCTGGCCATAGATGCGATCGCACCACCCCAGGTGACTCTGTATTGTAACAACATCTTCCAAGAAGTTTGTCTGAATCTGTGCGTTTAGGTGATGAGCTGAGATAATTTTATAGGCTATATTTTTAACAAATTCATCCATTTAATGTTGACGGAATCTGCATCAATTGTTAAATCGTTTTGTTCTAGTTCATTATTGGAACTATAAACTATTTGTAAATCTTTGTTTTTTTTTTAATTAAAAGAATATAATTTTGTTTTTGGTACGGCACACTTACTTCATTCTTGATTATTTTGGCCAGTGGTCAGTCTATCTCCCCCCACAGCAAACGCCGAAAGCTGACAATGAACTCTTGTTTAAAGATATAATGCCACTGTCAGCATAACATCATAACCATTACACCAAGGTGCCCACCCTATGCAGATAAGAATGTAATTCTTGCAGTGCTACTGACTATAGATTTGTTTTATATTATGTTATTTCTGAAACTATATGCATGAAAATATACCCAAGTCCGCAAAACGACAGATAATACACAGCATATTCACATCAACCCTATGCCACCAGTCTCAAACTTGGACTTTATCCAAATCACACTTTCGCAAAATCAACACCTGCGAGATGAGATGCCTGAGTAGAGCTGCCAACTTAACAATCCGAGACCGAGTAAGAAATGCTGTTATCAGACAGACAGTGGGATCAACACCTTGTGCCACATTTATTGAAAGACAGAAGATCAAGTGGTTTGACCATGTCGTTAGAATGCAACATCAGCAACCACCATCACTGGCCTTACATCAAAGATCATTTGCGACGAGACCAAGAGGACGTCCAAGAAGAAAATGGATTGACGACATCAAAGACATTGTACAATCACACGGAATGACACTATCCAGTGCCGCCCATCATTATTCCTCCCTACCACGCTTGACGGCAGAAGTGGATGATGATGATGATGATGATGCTCACAAAAATCTGTAATCTCTTGTTTGCCTTAATAAGGGACACAGTTCTAAAATTTCATCAATAATATCACTTTTAAGTGGGCAGGGGGTATATAAGGTCCTTAGTTTTTTACAATTTCGTGCCACATTCAAAAGTAACCCAGTGGAATTATAATCATATGGTAAGGACTTAATAACAAATTTTTCTAGCATGTGCCCATAGTACAACACAGCAGTGTTGATTAATTTGCACCAGACTCTTTGGTTGAAAACCACTTCCTGTACAGGAATTTCAGGTTTCATAACTCCAGGGATGCGACACCATGGATAGATGGTGCAGAATTCCAGCGTAACCTTTAAATCTTTGTTTGCAATACAAAGACTTTTCCATGCCTCTGATGATGGGCTATTTTTATCATAGTTAATGTACGCACTGCAACTTATCTTCAGTTTCTTCAATGGTGTTCTGTCCGGCTGTGCCAAAGCCACCAGAAAATCATCAGACAAAATGGCATATGGCAAATGTAACTCTACTAGTTTGTTGCATTTTAATACCAAATTTATTATGCTCTTTGGGGAAATAAAGCAATGCAACTTATAATTCACAATATTCAAATATTCTAAATTAGGGCAATTTGCAGAAATATTTTCAATAAAATGATCATTGAATGGTGCTTGCAAGCCATGTATCTTCAAATGCTTTAATGTAGATCCATCGTTTTTCTTCCCAAATTTGGACAAAAGTTTTTCCAAAGCTGTTAAGAATTCATGGCCAGCATCATCTAACCCCTTAGAAGGCGAGTCCCCAATACAAATAATAGACAAGCGTGACACATTAATATTTTTCAACCTGCTCATATGTTTTAACACTGGGGTAATAGTTTTTCTAAATTTTATAACTCCCTGGTCAAGAACTACTCTCATATCTTGAAGAAAATGGCCATACTGCTTAAAAACCTGTACCCGCTTTCTGTGATCTGGGAGGCAAAACGAAACATTGACGAATCTCCAGAGCACTGGCTCCTTCGAACACTGTCGCCAGTGCTTACATGTGGAACCAGCATGGCATATATCTGTTGCTGGTAGGTATGCAAAAATGTGCACAACAATTATGTCTGGCAAGTTAGCCCAGTCTTCACAACTCAGCTGTGCCAATGCAGCCATCTTGAATTATGAGGGTATTCTGAAAAATCAAAAGATATAATTAACCTTTTCAGTCCTAGGCAGTTATTACGTTAGAACAGTGGTTCTCAAAGTTGGTGGTATCATGTTCCTATCCGTCCCACAAGGCAGTAGAAAAAATGTTTAGAAAACTCTTTCTAATCTGATATAGGCATGCATGTGGATAAAGCAGACAAAAATGAAAATATCTATGAATTTAGGTATTGGGTTGGAGTTTGTTGATGATGAAAGACCTAAATCCTGTGGAGGAAACAATACCAGCCTGTCTATATATGCTATGATGAATCATGACCAGGTTACATCCTAATAAGCCTGTTTGCAGAAGTTTCAGTAGTGAGATCCTGCACACCTCACTTGTTTCTGAGCTGTCAGAGGTGAAAGAGAGCTCCAGTAGATGGAAGCCCCATTCAGGCTCAGATGATCAGATTTATGAGTTAAAATTCAAGTCTTCTAGAGAATTCACAATCAACCAACCACGAGTTCTGATAGAGTCCAGTGTTTACCACTCGTTAGATTAGGACTCACATAAGAAGCAAACATTATTTTATTTGCTAAACTATTTTTGGGCTCGCCATGAGGAGAAAGCTGGAGTTCATTCTGATAACGGGAAAGCTGCAGGGGAGAAGAGGCCATGAAGATGCTGTAGCTTTACATCATGAAATAAAGGATCATTATTAGTCATTAGTCGCGGTTCCAACATCACAGCAAAGGGTCGTCCCCATTATGCTCCGTTCCCGTGCCAGTGAATATCACATAAAATGTTCCCCACTGCCCCATGTGAAAAGTGGAAAAGGCGGGAGTCTCGACAAACAACGACCCGTTCAGGCACACTGTGCATAATGCCGCCGCCAGAATGTCACCACAAAAGTTCTCTGCGAAACATTCAGTTCATCTTTGATGGAATTGACCTTCACTTTCCCAACCAGATGTTCACCTACAAAGTCTCGATGTTTCTAGATGTCGTTGTTCCGTTTCTAGATGTTTCCTAGCCAGCCGCGCCATTATTCCTCCGAAAAGCAGTTCATGCAACAAAACAAACTTGGACAGATGTAAACACAATTCACTGTACATAATGCCGACGCCAGAATGCCACACAAAAGTCCTCTACGAAACATATAGTTCATCCTTGATGGAAGAAGCAGTCACTTTCCCATCCAGATGTTTACAAAACAACCTCGAACAGATGTAAAGAAACATTTCACTGTACATAATAATAAAGGAAGGATCGTTGGGGTCAGAAATGATTGGAAATACACAACACAGAAAGCTATGTGTGGACAGACATCATAACCAACGTCACATGGCATGGACTAAGAAGAATCTGCAGAAACTACTATCACGTGCACACAATGGTTCAAGTGCCTATGTAACAAATGAGCTAAAGTGTTCAAATAATGAACAAGATTGTTAGTTGCTTGTTCATTTTAAGGATGTCACAACCAGCCCGAGCATTTTGTGGCTGTTTGTGATTTACAAAGCAAGCTTATGTACAGTAGTTTGCCATTGCTTTTTGAAGGACCAACATTCATACGATTGGTAAAAAAACAACACAATGCGGTCTGCTTCCAAATCGCCAACAGATTATTTCAAGCAAAGTGTATGGGATTGTGAATCGTGTGCGTTGCCCCTCAGTACAGACACCTTAAACAATAAGTGGTCAGCATCATCATGTGCCATGCCGTAAGCGTGGGCGGTCATGATTTGCCATTTTACACGATCACCAGAGTCACGGATCAGCTTTGTGGTCTTGTCCCGACCATGCCACGTGGTCAGCTCATCCAGATATTTACTTCTCTGCCTTCGCCTTGTTCTTTTCCCCTCAATCTTGCCAGTTGTCATCCAGTTCTCTGGTGTATTTATTCTCACAACGTGCCCAAAATAATGTTACCGACTACGTCTAATTTATCTTATCAATGTTCTGTTTCCATTTGCCTCTTGTAGGACTTGCTCATTAGGTTTTCTGGCTGTCCATGGTATTCTTTGCATTTTCCTCAGAACAGAATTTCCACTGCCATTAGATGTTTTTTCATCTTGTCTGCTCATCGTCCACGTTTCACATCCATACAAAAGTACAGGTTCCTTTTAGAATATCAACACTATTTTTCGTTGTAATTGACATCTTTTTATTAGTCAGTATGTTTTCTATTTTGCAAAAGGCCACGTTTTCCTTGGCGATTCTTATGTTAATCTCTTCAAGGCACCTCCCATCAGATATAATGAGTGTTCCGAGATAGTTGTACCGATTCAGTTGTTTAACAATATTCCCATATATCCTTATATTGCATTATATTTCTTTCTTCTTAGAGATGGCCATAATCTTCTTACAATTTAATTCTACCCCTAGTTGCAGATCTTGTTCATTGTCTACAATCAATACTGTATCAACTTCATATATAATGTTACTGATGTTATGTCCACCATTTCTGATTCCCCTCATATCTTCTAAATTTCTAATAAATATTTTCACTGTATAGGGGGAAAAGATCAGGAGACATTACACAACCCTGTCGCATACCTCTCCTAATAGGCTTATATTAACCTACTTCATCATCAATCTTTATGGTAGCTTTCTGTTTCAAATATATGTTTTTCACAAGTCTAAAGTCTTCCGCATCAATTTGTAAATATGCAAGCATCTATATCATATTGACGTCTTAATTTATCGAAATCCTGGGAAATGCCAATACTAAGGACACTACTATCTGAACAAGGCAGCTAGCATCATGTCGCCATACAGTGGATACCATCTCACCATGAACAGATCTTAAATGAGAGAGAGCTGATCACTTAGCTAAGGAAGGTGAAACAGAAGAGTAACCTGATGTACTTGTCACATACCACTAAATGAAAAGAATCATTAAATCAGTCACCCCTCTGCCGTGTCTCCACATTACCGTGGCAGAGGGGTTTGAGTGTTCCAATGACCCCGAAAGCAATGCCGACGGTAGCTACTGGTAGGGACTCCCATGTCGGACAGGTCAAGGAAGAGGAACCAGACGTAAAGAGACACGCACCTGCTGCCTTTAAGGTAGACTGGAGACAGTCAAAGGCTAGGGAGAGCACACCCGAAAAATGCTCGTGAAATCGGATGTTCTGAGCCACAGGCTTGACAAAGCAGTGCAACGTAACTTAATGAATCTATGATGCCACAAATCAAAATTAATCAGTATGGTGCTAATCCCGTGAAGTCCCATCATGCGGTGATAGTGCCGGGCCCCCTGTCTCGAGAGGGTCCACCCAATGCTACTGGTTGTCACCTTCTACTGTGCTGTGGAGTTAAGGCACAGAGGGTAGGGTAAGAGCTATTGGCCAAACACCCCGGACATTCAACATACTACAGTGGAATGTCGAAGGAGTTTCTAACAATAAAGCCCCCCTAACATAATCGTCTTCATAAAGAGAGAATAGATGTAACATGCATTCAAGAGACACACCTAAACGTCAATCGCAAATTCTCAGTCAGAAGATACCAGGCCATACGTTTCGACCGCGAAGGACACACAGGAGGAGTTTTAATACTTACAAGAAACAAAATACCTTGCAGTGAAGTATCTGTGACCTCTGACAACCAAACGGAACGTATATACATTGATACAATGCTAAAGTATGTGAAAATAAGAATTTAAAATCGGTATAGCCCAGCAGATATGGACCTTACACTTTCAAACATGAAAATAACTGACACAAACTACATTATTGTCGGAGACTTTAATAACCTTTCAGAAAGATGGGGATACCCAGATACTGACAGCAGAGGAGATGAAGTGAAGAATTGGGAAATAGACTATAATCTCTATCTACTCAACAAAGCGGATGACACACCAAGCTTCTATCTAGAACAGTGGTTCTCAACCTTTTTTGGCCCATGCCCTCCTTTACCATATGTTCAGAACATCATTCCCCTCTCCCCCTTTTCGAATTGCCGCCTTATAAATCCCTACACCCTTACAGAGTATACATAAAAATGGAAGCTAAATTTAATAACACACACTAGAACAAGTATAGACATCTACATAAAATGTGATTTGTGGGTCTACTTACGTTATAAAACGAATTTCATTAGGGCGAGAAGTACAGAACCGTAAAATTTAGAGGGACAAACAATATCAAATAACTGGTTCTTGTATTAATGCGATCTTGAAATAATCTTAATTTCCCCCACCCCCTTGGAAACTTTAAATTCCCCCCCCCCCCCGGTTGAGAACCACTGATCTAGAAGATGGTTTACCACTTCTGCTCCAGACTTAGCTTTCTACACAGGAAACGTCCTCCACAAAATAGATCGCCATGTGCTTGACAGATTAGCAGGCAGTGACCACAGACCAATTGTGTGATACAAAAACGTCTCTACTAACATCCGTCTATTGACGCCCTTAAAAATACCAATCCCTAACAATTACTGTTTAAGTATCTTACTTAGTGTAGGAGTAGAAAAGAAAACAGAGCCTAATTTATTTGGCAGTAGGTTAAAATTTGGCCTTAGTTTTCTTTCACGTACCTGGCAAGACAGGGACTGATTGTAAAACAAAGGTTCTTTGTAGCCATTTTTGGTCAGTGCAACACAAAGAGCGGACGCGTAAAAGCCTCCCCTGTGGGGAGGTCATTTTAGCCTTAAAAACCATCATTCTCTGCAGCCATTGGTATGTTAACATCTACATTATTAAGATGTATTCATGTATTTTGATAAAGTACATATACCATTGTGTTTAATTAAGAATTAGTTAGAATGATAAATCAACAATTCTTGTAAACTAGAGTCTGATTGATTTTACCACTGCGCGCCATGCCAGGCCACGCTGTAATTTTTCCTATGCTTGTCAATTTAATATTCCTATGTTAAAACCTTTTATAGGCATTGTGAACCTATATCTCATTAGCAATGCTTATAACCTATAAATATTATGTGTACCGTAGAGTATCAACTCATGTCAGAAACACATTCTGGGAACTTTTCTCAATTTGGGAGCAGACTCCTGATTCATACTTCAAAGTAGAGAACTCGTTTCTGCCAAGTTCATATTCCTATGATTAAATAACTTCTATGCATTGGGAACTATATCTCACTATCTATGCAGAAAATGACAGACGTTGTTTACAGGTTCGTTTTTTATGTAAATAATTATTTTTTCGAAATTTTATAATTTTATCAATATCACTAAAATATAAATATTTTAAAGTAAATTAATTAGACAGGGCATAAATTTTAAAGGAGAAAAACAGCGGCAGGCTTCCACTTAAAAAAGTTAGTATTACTATACTATAGTATACTAGTAGTTTACTACTACAATAAATTAATAATTACGGCATACACACGTTTTTCTATCTGTCTGAAAAATATATATTTTAATTTTTTAATTTAATTTTTTAATTAAAAAGATGGAAATAGAAAAATAAATAACGGTTGTGTAATTTTTCGAACCAACGAGTCACTGTTGAGACTGCCACACGCAGATCCCCCCAATAATTGATGCGGTTACTGACATTCGCCAGCAATTCGCAATATAAAATAATAAAATATATGTCATGAAATGACAGTCGTGCATTGGCGACAAAACTTCCTGATAAAAGTTAAGAAGAAGTGTTGCAACGAATATTGTTGACCGCCGGTTACATTTGTATATGAATCCATTAATTATGCCTTGCAGCATTTGCCATCCGCATCGTATGCAGGTTGGTATGTTCAATACTCCATTAGCCAGTAAAAAGTTACAATCCACTCAAACTTGTTACAATGAAATAAAAAAGTTGTAACTTCCATGGACAATATTGAAAACAATTTAATATTTTGTATGACAAGTTTTCTTTTTTAGACGGTTCTTTTTAGTGTACATAATCATTTTTAATTACATTTTAATTCTACGGTAAACAACGCAATTTAACCTAAATAACTATATTTATTAAATTATAAATAAATCATAAATGTTTGGATTATAATTATTTATACAGATTTTATATATTTATATTATATCTTTTTGTTTAGTTGTATATTTTTCAGTCCCTAATTTATTATAGATTTATTATTTTAGAATATTCCATCATGCCACATGGAGTGCACAAATCAAAGAGGCCTAGTGGATGCGAGCAGCGAAAAGCAAAGAAGAAAAGATGTGAATCACTAAAATCACTACCTGGATTCATGCTTCAATGTGTCAAGAGACCAAGTGATGGACAAGGTTCATCAAAAGACGTTCTTCCTAAATCTACAATTGATAAGGATTCCTCCCATGCTGACAGCATGCACTCTTCAAAAGATCAACTAGAGCCAGAAATGGAAGAGAATCACGAGATTGATGCAGAAATACATAATGAAATAGCAGTGGATGAAGTTGAAACAGAAATGCATGCTGAAAATGATTCCCGTCATGATACTGTAAATGTGATGAGTCAAGTGGATGAGAAAAATTTGAATATTTTATCTGATGCTTCTTTCTGGAATGCATCAGTTCCAGATCATTTTCGAGTTGAAATTATCAAAAGAGGAAGTTGTTCTTTTCAGAACAAGGATGGGCCTTTCAGTACTGTGACAAGGCAAGGTGCAAAGACTAAAGGAGATGTGCGCCAGCTGTCAAAAGAATGGTTCTACAAGACGATGCCAAATGGTGAGAAAATACTGCGGTCATGGATGGTTTACTCGCTCGTCAGTGAGAAATTATAATGCTTTTGCTTCAGACTCTTTGCTGTTAATGTAATAGAACAAACATCAAAATTTGTCACTGGGTTTCAGCAGTGGTGGAAGCTGAGCCCAAAATTACATAATCATGAGATATCGGATGACCATCTAGGTTGCCTTGAAAAATGGAAAACATTGGCAGCAGGCCTTAAGCTGCACAAAACAATTGATGCCGACAGTGTTGCTGTAATGGATAGGGATAAAAAAAAATGGAGGGATATCTTGCACAGGTTGCTTGATATCACATTGTTTCTTGCTAAGCAAAATCTGGCATTTCGTGGCCATAAGGAAGATGCATCTTCGTTGAATAAAGGAAACTTTCTTGAGATGGTTGAGATGCTTTCTAAATATGACCCTGTGTTGAAAGAGCACCTAATGAGATTAAAGCGAACTACATCTGTAACAGTAAAAGCATCCGTATCTTATCTTTCACCAGAAACTCAGAATGAATTTATAACTGTTCTGGCAAATCATGTGAAGGAAATTCTTGTAAATGATATAAAGGCTGCAAGGTATTTTGGAATTATGTTCGACAGCACACCTGACATATCACACACTGACCAGATGTCTGAGGTGATCAGATATGTGAAAATCCACAATGGGGAAGTTGAAGTGAGAGAAGTGTTTCTAGGATTTTTCCCTTTAAAGGGGAAAAAAGCTGATGACCTCAGTTCAGACATTTTAAAAAATCTAGAAAGTGATGGACTTGACATAATGATGTGCAGAGCTCAAGGTTATGATAATGCTGCCACAATGTCTGGAATTCATGGAGGTGTTCAAGCCATTCTGAAAAGAAAGAATAAGAAAGCTATTTTTAACGGATGCGTGGACCATTCGCTTAACTTGTGTGGTCAACACTCTTTTGCTGAAAATGCTTTATGTGTAACATTTTTTGGAACTCTTGAGAGAATGTATTCCTTCTTTGCTGCTTCCACCCATCGATGGGATGTTTTAATTGAACACACTGCAATGTCGATTAAAAGGCTATCAACAACACGCTGGAGTGCACATCATGCTGCTGTTAAACCGGTGAAAGATAAGTTTGATGAATGTGTGGCGGCGATTGAAGCTCTATGTGATCATCGTGAAAATGTGGAAACAAGAGGTGCAGCACAAGGTCTTTTACCTGCTGTCTGTGATTTCACGTTTCTGTGCTACCTTTACTTTTGGGCTGCTGTACTTGAGGAAGTTAATTTGACACAGCAGTATCTGCAGACTAAAGGCTTAACTCTTGACAAAGTAGTGACCAAGTTAAAGGCATTAAGACTTTTTCTGCAGGAGAAGCGCAGTCACTTAGTGGAGCATGCAATTGAACAGGCACTTTTAAAAGCAGACCAATTTGGAATAACAGTAGAGAGAAGATTAAGGTTCAAGAAGAGAATGGCAGGGGAACAACTCAGAGATGCTTCAGATGCTGGACTCACTATGCAAGAAGAAAACAATAGGGCGATGCTGGAGTGTATTGATCGTTTTCATTCTGAGCTCCAGACCAGATCAACAGCGATCAAGGAAGTAGCAAATATGTTTGAGGCTGTTCAAGCCAAGAGTCTTCTATCAGCAACTGAAGAAGAGTTGCTGGTGTCAGTTCCAAAATTGACCACTTTCTATGATGAGCTATCCGAAGTAGAGCTTTTAAAAGAAATACCAAGGCTGAGAAGACACCTGAAGGCAGCAGATATTGATATCCACAAAGCCAAAGACTGGTCAATATTTGATATTTTAAAATTCATAGTTGACTGGGATTTCCTTGAATCTCTCCCAATACTCTCACTAAGCCTACAACTATTTCTTACGATCTGTGTGTCTGTGGCTTCATGTTAGAGGAGCTTTTCAAAACTGAAACTTATAAAGAACTATTTGCGATCAACCATGGAACAGTCAAGACTTTCTGATCTCGCTATATTATCAATTGAAAGTGATATGGTGAAAGATATTGATTTTGATGATGTCATTGACAGGTTTGCATTTTGAAGACCAGGATGGGAAACTTTTAATTTTACATAACAGAAATTTTAATGTTAAATAACAAAAATTTAACTTTGTCCGAGTTTGTCGAAGTTCTTTATTTATGTTTTACCTGAAGTATTGAAGTTATATTGTTCAATTTGTTTTCTTTCTTATGTCCTTATTAACTTTTTGACTTATTTTACAAACATTACTATATGCGATTATATATGGTACAGGAACACTCGGAAGAAGACCATGGTGAAAGTCTAGAGGGGTGACACCAAGAGTTTACCGCACTGGGTGACACCAACCCCAGTGACGCCACTACTATGGACAGACAGAAAAACCAATCACCAAGTACAAGAAACATTAAAATTGTACACTGAGTAGAGAAATTAGACGTAGACAGTCAACATTTTGTGGTCACGGTATGGGAAGAAATAAATGGGAGAACTTGATGATATCTGGCAAGTTCGAGGGTAAGTGAACACAAGGAAGGCAGAGAAGTAATTTTCCATATTTTCAGTGTGTTTAGTTTATCTGGTACCAGACTTCATGCGTGGACAAAGAAGGCAATGTCAGCAGCACAGTCCAGATAATAATCGAGCTGCTTTATCAGAGAAGTCTCATTCATTCATTCATTCAGTAGCATGTCCTTTACAGAACCTCGCTCCCATAACAACCCTCCGGAAAGCTTCTCGATCACAAGCAAGATGTCCCGCGTCCGACACACCCATCTGGAGATCATCCGCCACATCCTGCACCCATCTTCTCTTTGGCCCTCCTCTTCCTCTCTTCCCAGGCATATACCCTTCCATTATTGTTCTCTCCAAACTGTCGTGACGTTTCAAGTGACCAAAATACTTCAATTTTCTTTGTTTTATCGTCTTTAATAGCCATCCCTCCTCAATATTCAACTCTTGAAGTATGGATGCATTTGTTCTTTTCTTTACCCAAGATATTCTTAGAACTCGTCTATAACATTTATATTCAAAGGCATGTATGCGCTGTTCAGCTTGTTTAGTAAGTGTCCATGTCTCACAGGCGTATGTTGCAATGGGAAAGATGCATGCTCTTAAAAATCTAATTTTTGTAGTTCTGTCTGTCCCACACCATAATTTATTCATCTGTTTTAGTCTTTGAAGAGCAATGGATAGTCGCCGTTTTATTTCTTTCATTGTGTCACCATTATTCGTAATCAATGACCCAAGATATTCAAAATTTTCCACCACCTCCAATTTTCTCCCATTAATGTATATTTCTTTCTCCATAGTAGTTTTATCTGTATGCATTATCTTAGTTTTTGCTATGTTAAGATATAAGTTGTGATTTTCACTATTCAATTGTGTTGAGGCTATTAGGTTTTCTATGCCATTCTGTGTTGTGGATAGTAATACTGTATCATCAGCATATCGAATCTCTGGTATGTCATGACCGCCGATATTTAGGGCATCATATGGCTCCCTGTTTATATCATCTCTTACATTTCTCATTATATTTTCGGCATACAGGTTAAACAAATAGGGTGACAGCACGCAGCCCTGACGGACTCCTTGCTTGATGTCAAACCAATCTGATGTCTCGCCATCTATTCTAACTGCTGCTTGTTGGTCTAGATATAGCATTTTTATGAGATGTACTACATGTGAAGGAAAGCCCATATTTCTCATGATTTCCCAAAGTTTCTGATGCTGTACACAGTCAAATGCCTTTGAATAATCCACAAAACATGAGAATAGGTTTACATTAAATTCTCTGCACTTCTCTATTATTAAACGCATGTTGAATATGTGATCTCTTGTTCCTCTTCCTTGTCTAAATCCAGCTTGAACTACGTTAATCTCTTCTTCCATTTTCTTACTAAGTCGTCGCATTATGACTTTTAGTAGAATTTTACTTGCATGACTTATCAGGGCAACAGTTCTATAGTTGGTGCATAATTTCAGGTTGCCCTTTTTTGGTATTGGAATGAAGATAGTTCTCTTCCAATCTTTTGGCCATATACCATATTTCCAAATCTTTGTACATAATGCATGATATATGTGTATGCTTTCTTCTCCTCCTGCTTTAATTAGTTCAGCTGGTATCTCATCACATCCAGGTGATTTACCATTCTTCAGGTTCCTTATAGCCCAAGCAATTTCATCTAATGAGGGTTCAGGTTCTGTCTCTGCTGTCATTGGCTCATGTATCTCATTCATATCCTCACTGTCACTCATATCATACATTCCACTGCAGTACTCCTGCCATCTTTCTAGAATTTGTCTAGATTCTGTTAAGGTATTTCCCATCTTGTCACAGATAACATTCAATTGAGGTTGAACATTTCTTGTCAATAACTTCATTTCCTTGAACATTTCATAATCTCTTCCAGCCTCATGATATTGCTCTATTCTGTTACAGCTATCTTGTATATATTGATTTTTGTCCTTTCTTGTGTTCTTTCTTATTTCTCGAGTTAAAGATTTATACTTCATCCTGCTATCGGATTCATTTCCTTTCTGTTTCAGCTCCCTTCGTTGTTTTATTAATTCTAACGTGTCTGATGTAATCCATGGCTTACGTTGCGTTTTCTTGGTCGGAATGAAATCTTTGGCTGCAGTTATCAAGATATCTCTAGCTTGTACTGCCAGTTCATCAGGTGTCATTTCTTCTTGTACAGACATCAAGACCCCAAAGCGATTCCTAACTTCTATGTTGTATGCGTCCGGTATTTGTGTGAGATCAAAACGAAGTGGCCTTGGTCCTCGGGTAAGCTTTTTGAGTTTTAATTTCAGATCTGCTTCTAATAACTGATGATCTGTATCACAGTCTGCACTTCGTAGGGTTTTTGCAGATGTTATGCTTGATCTCCATCTTCTTTGTATTAAAATATAATCTATCTGATTTTTGGTAAAACTGTCTGGAGACTTCCATGTGAAGAGTCTTCTTGGATGTTGTTTAAAAAGTGTGTTGGCTATCGTTAACTCATTTTCTGTGCAAAATTCAATTAATTTGTCACCTGCATCATTTCTATTTCCTAATCCAAATTTTCCTAAAATGTGTCTCTCATTTTCAGCTCTTCCTGCACCTACTTTAGCATTAAAATCTCCCATTATTATTGCTATATCATTATGACCAATCTTATTTAATGTGTCTTGTAGTGTGTTGTAAAAATCTTCAATTTCGTCCTCCTCTGCTGTTGAAGTAGGTGCATATATCTGTATGAGAGTTGTGTTTTTTGGACGGCCTTTAAGTCTAATAGTGAGGATTCTATCACTAACTGGATTATATCCCATTAAAGCTTTTGCAGTTGTCTTATCTAAACAAAATGCCACTCCACTCTGGCCTCCGACATCTCTACCAGAATAAATGAAAATACTTCCATTTTCAGTTGTGAAATGTCCCTTGCCGCTCCAGCGATGTTCACTAATTCCTAAAATGTGAATGTTTAACCTCTCAATCTCATCACACACTACTTTAAGCTTTCCCTCATACAAACTTCTCACATTCCACGTTGCCATTCTCACTCTGTTTCTTAGTCTGACACAGGGAATTTCCTTGGTAACACAGTCAGGATTAACTCCGTCATCACGATTACTAGTACTGGTCCCTGCGTCACACTCTTCCCCAGTGTTATCTGATCTGCCTGGCCTGGGGGTCTCGCCACCAAATCTCTTTCTTATTATGTTTTCTTTCATGGTTGTTATGGTTTCTTGGCAAGTTTTGCAGAAGGTAGTTTGCCGTTGCTTTCCTTCTGGGCAGTGACTGTACTAGTCGGTGGCCATAGCCATTGTCTCTACTGATGAGATCATCTGCCTATCGCCGCAGAGTGCAAGACCATAACCAACAACAATCTGTCGGCTGCTCTCACACTCCATCCACCACCTGCTTCCATGGCTTCACGTAACCCTGATCGGGGGGCTAAACGGGTACTCCACCTTGCCCAAGAGTGTCCCGTAGACTAACGGAGGAAAGGAGGCGTCTTACATCTCCTTTGATAGGGGATACCCCTACCCTGCTAACCTGCAGAGACGTCTACTGAATTCAAATTCTGTCGGTGCCTGTTGTTATCTTCCTAATCCAGTTTATAGTCAGAATAAAAAATGTGGCAAAAGACACCGCTGTCTCACTCCTAATTTTATTTCGAATGCCTTCGTATGTTATTCCCCATAGAGAACTCTGCGCACCATGTCTCTATGTGTTGCCTTTATGAAGTTAATGA
This sequence comes from Cepaea hortensis, assembly GCA_963921405.1. NCBI lineage: Eukaryota > Metazoa > Mollusca > Gastropoda > Stylommatophora > Helicidae > Cepaea > Cepaea hortensis. Next base: position 38,499,684 of record OY992889.1, read on the forward strand.
TTTTCTGGGCGATCCCATAATGCCTAATCAATTTCCAGATTCCCTGTCAATGCTATCATCAAAGGCCTTTTCATAGTACACAAATTAAATATATATTGGTGAGTTCAGTTGGATGCTTTGCTCTCTCACTATCCGCAGTGTGACTATCTGGTCAGTTCTGCGTCTATTTTGACTGCTCACACTATAGCCGTTTATCAATGGCTCTCTTAGTCTCTCCACAATGATCCTGAATATTTTCACAGGAATTGACAGCGATATTATTCCTCTATAGTTTTTACACTGCTGTAGGTCCCGTTTCTTTGGCAGCTTTACTAGCTATCATCCTTCCCAATATGCTGGTATTTCTTCAGTTTCCCAGATTCCGCTAAACAATTAGTGCGATAATTCAGTTGAGGTTTTTATAATAGTTTTAACAGCCTCACTACGGATGCCATTAGGACCCGTGGGTTTCCCTTCTTTCAGAAGTTTGATAGCTTTACTAACCTCCTCTTTAAATGGTTTCTAACAGTGTATATATCCAGTTCTTCGTCTGGATATCTGGAGGATCTTCTTGGAGTGGTATAATCAAGAGTTCCTCAAAGTTGTTTAGCCCATCTCTTCTTCTCCCTCCTCTTTGTTCCTCTTTCGATGGGAGTGCATCATACCTAGTTATGTACCTCAAAGGTCGGTATATCAGACTTCTGTGTTTACGGATTTCGGGCATTATCCATGCTTTATGTGTTTGTTCCCTGTTCCCAAGGACTTCAATACATGTTTCGCTCCAAATGTTTTTAGCCTGCTGCCAGCAGTCTTTTGTTCTCTCCTTGTTTTCTACTAATTCTTGCATGGCTGGTACTTATTAGAGGCGATGACCATAACATGTTTCTTTGTTGTTGTTGTTGTTGTTGTTGTTGTTGTTGTTGTTGTTGTTGTTGTTGTTGCTGCTGTTGTTGTTGTTGTTGTTGTTGTTGTTTTGTAAGTGATATACTACATTTCATTGATTTATATGTTTGTAAGATTGAGTTTAAGTTTAATTTTATTTTGCATATGATGATCTTCATTTACGTTTGCACATATAAAATCTTACGTCGTGTAAAGATGATCTACATTTATAGTGCTACAGATGTGATCTATTGTAATTGTATGTTTTGTGGTCTGGTGAAAACCACGTTACTTTATGTATTCTTTTATGTGGAGAAACACTTTCGCCGTTGACGTAATGATTCAATGCTCAGAAACTGGTGAATAATTAGCCATTTTCGTTCATTACACCATATATCCGAGTTCCCGCGTGATTTCACAAAAGCCTGTGTTTTCCAATCGTATATAGGCATTCAGGTCACCCATCCAAATTTTGACATTTCAATTTCTTTGATTACCTATAATTCTTTAGAGTTCTATGTAAAAATGTCGTGTTAATTGTTTAATTCAAGTCATTTGTGGGTGCTTAAAACTGGGTCCGATTCTATTAATGCTTTCCCTACCTCTTTAAATATCATTTTAGATACTCCTTTCCTATTAAAAAAAAAGAGGGGGGGGGGTAGTGTTAATGTTTCTCTGGGTGTCCTAAGGACAGTAGTTTCACATGTGCTTAGAAGTTATTGTCTGCAACGTGCCACCATATTATGCGCGATTCCAAAATGATAATCACACAGAATGCCATCTTCTCTCCTACTTGTGCTGTCTTTCATAATATGTACATAGATCGAACATTCCAGATGCCATTAAAGGGGTATAACGCTTCAATTACTCATACAGCTACTTGATTTTGCAGTGACTGATTGCTTTACTCCATTTTGAAAATCACTGACATACAAAAAAAAATGTTTGCATATCCTTTACAGGACATCGCTGTCAACATCAGCATTTTTCAGCTGATTGTTGATTTCTTGGCAAGATTACGCTCAGTAGTTTGCCATTGTTTCTCAGCGACCGGCTCACATACCCCGTAAGTTACCGGCGCGGTTAGAACCGCTACCCATTATCGCCGTCGTCACGTTACTCACGAGAGTATACGGGATTACGGAGAAAGTCGCGAACCCCTAGGCCAGGGAGAACGGCCACTAACATATATAACTGCATAAATAAATGGTATTCAAGTTTGTCTCTCATTAAAAAAGAAAACATCCGCTTGTTACTTACTGACTAGCTAACCAGGATAGTTAGCAACAAAGAGTGGATATTCTTTCTTGTTCTAGCTGAACAGATCTTGTTCGTCATGACATTCATAAAATGACGACCTTCCTGACGACTGATTGATTGATTTAAGAATTGGCATCACAGCACACCGGGAAAACCCAAAGATGCTTCGTTTCCCACCACAATTGCCTTTATGAGTAATTCATTCAGTAACATGTCCTTTACAGAACCTCGCTCCAATAACAACCTTCCTGAATACTTCTCGATCATAAGCAAGATGTTCTGAGTCCGATACACTCATCTGGAGATCATCCGCCACATCCTGCACCCATCTTCTCTGAGGCCTTCCTCTTTCTCTCTTCGCGGGCATATCATCATCATCATCATCATCATCATCATCATCATCATCATCATCATCGTCATCATCATCATCATCATCTTTCACTTCTGCCGTCAAGGGTCGTGGGGAGGAATAATTTGCGCTCCAGCGCCCGGTGGGTGGCACTGGATAGTGTCATTCGTGTGCTTGTACAATGTCTTTGATGTCGTCAATCCATTTTCTTCTTGGAAGTCCTCGTGGCCTCGTCGCAGATGATCTTTGATGTAAGACGAGTGATGATAGTTGATGGTGTTGCATTCAAACGACATGGCCAAACCACAAGGTGTTGATCCCACTGTCTGTCTTAAAACAGCATTTCTTAGCAGTTGTTAGTCGCTTGTTGTTCAGCTTCGGTGTGTTTCTGGCATGAACGCTGATAGAGTTGCGTTTTTCTTTCAATCTTCTCCATAATTCTCTAGCTATAGCACTTGAACAAATAAATTCTCTACCAGTTTGCTGGACCTGTCGTAGGTTATTAGAAGCCTATTATTAGCAATGCCTATGGGTCAGTGCCACACCAGTTGTTGTGGCATGCACTCAAGGCATATCACGTGCCCGAGAACATAACGGAAATGCTAGTGCAGTACTTCACGGGCTTCTCTCTTCGGTTCTCGACCAAAACGCTCACGACAAGATGGATCGTCTTGCAAATGGGTATTGCCATTTGATGTACGAATTCGCCGATATTATTTGTCATGGCCATGCAGGTCATACTGGATGCGGCATCCGACTGTGCACACGGTCCGAAACTTAGCGAAGGGCAGAATACCCCACCGCTGAAGGCCTTCATGGACGATACGACAATTCTGACACCGAAGGAGAGTGATGCTCGCAGCATTCGCCTCAGACTGGACGAGCTGATTAGCTGGTGCAGGATGAGCTTCAAACCAAATAAATCGAGAAGCCTGTCGATCATGAAGGGTAAGGCTGTGGAAAGGGTGTTCGTGGTAGCCGGACAAGTGATTCCCACGGTGATAGCGGAACCCGTAAAAAGTCTAGGCCGTGTGTACGACTCAACCCTGACGGACAGGAACGCGGTGATGGAGATACAAACAATGCTGACGAACGGCCTGAGTACCATCGACACAACCAGGCTGATAGGCAAGTTCAAAATCTGGGTCCTCCAGTTCATGCTTATTCCGAAACTCCTGTGGCCGCTGCTGATATATGATATTGGCGTGACCACGGTGAGCAACATAGAGGGCAAGATAAGCAGGTACATAAGAAAGTGGCTCGGAGTACCCACATGCCTCACGGCTGTCGGATTGTATTGCAAGCAGAGCAAGCTCGTCCCACTGTTCCTGTCCCTCATGGAAGAGTTCAAAGCCGGAAAAACCAGACTCGCGATGATGCTGCACGAGCTTCCAGATGTAACGGTCAGTGCCTCAGTTCCCGCCTTGAAAACGGGAAGGAAGTAGAAAGTCGTCAGCGCAGTCGAAGAAGCCCAGGCTACACTCCAGCTGAAGGAGGTAATGGGCCACAACCAGTCAAACAGAAAAGGGTTCAGCTTTTAGAGCAATGGTCCGATGTGGTCGAAGGCGACGGCCAAAGAACGCATGGGACATTGTGGTTCAGGAGATCCGCAAGGGGGAAGATCACGAAAGAGTCCGCAAGGCTGCCAACAGGCGCAGCAGGCACAGTGGACGTCACGGGAAGCGGTAGTGCAGAGATCCATTACGTGGAATGAGATCTGGCGCATGGCACCACCGCGTCTAAGTTTGGTCATCCGATCCTTCTACGATGTCCTGCCATCAGGTGCCAACTTGGTCCGACCCGTTCTTTCCCCTCTGTACAAAAGCCCAAATAGTCCAGACAGCGGAGCACGTGCTGCCTGGCTGTAAGATCGCCCTGAACCAAGGGCGTTCTACGTGGCGGCATAACAAAGTCCTGACTGAGTTGGCCGCCATAGTGGAAGTGGCAAGGATGAAAGCAAACAGAGAGGGGTACATGTCGAGGCTGATGGAGATTTCCTTCATCCGAGAAGGGCGCAAATATGGTAAAGCTGACGACTTGCCGCTTGCTACCATTTTCGGTGGTGCAAGGGACTGGGAATTGACCGTAGACCTAAAGGGCCGTGGCAAATGGTTTGATGTGCTGAAACGAATGCGCATGAAAGGACGATCAAGAGCTCGGGCTCAGAAACAACTGTTTGAGGCAGCCGAAAAAGCCTCAAGCTGGATATGGAACTGCCGTAACCTAGAGTGGAACGAGTCTCGAAACTAGTATGGGTAGAAGCGGTAACTGCAGTACGAACAATTTCTCAACCAAGACCACGAACCTTACAATGTCTCGTGTCAGCTCTTTAGCTCCGTACGTGGGGGGGGGGGGCGAAGCTGAGTGCAGTCAATCACGCAAATGTTGGCCGAAGTCCAACCTCCATAATATAGAGATAATCGACCGTAAGTCGCACCCAAATTGAGCGCAATTTAACAATTCTGCAAGAATAACTACCACTTCACATTTTCACGAGATATGCGTACTAACTACTATGTGGTCCAGTCAGCTGCAGAGAGACCAAGAGGTGGGTCCGAGAAAAAAGGAAGGTCCGGCTTTCTAGCAGGATGCGGCGCCGTGAACGGGGCACGGAGAAGGCACACACCAACGGAGACGTATGTAGGCGACAGAGACCGTGGTGGGGGATGAGGCTGGCATCCCACGACCACGCGTGCTAAAGGGGCAAGCACAGACTGCCGAGGGAGGGAGGGCTTGAGAGTGGACAAGATAACAGCAAACATCAGGGATAACTAATGTGACCGAACGTCTTCACGGCAGGGGTAAGACGCCCGGAGTCATGACCAGGACGGGACCACCCCCAGAGGGTATAAAGAAACTAAAGGTCCGAAATACTTGGGGCAGGGGGTTAGCTTCTGACGATCAGAAGCCCCCTGGCGTGTTTGCTTCGCGTCTGCACTTCGTAGGGTTTTTGCAGATGTTATGTTTGATCTCCATCTTCTTTGTATTAAAATATAATCTATTTGATTTGGTAATAGTAATACTGTCTGGAGACTTCCATGTGAAGAGTCTTCTTGGGTGTTGTTTAACAAGTGTGTTGGCTATCATTAACTCATTTTCTGTGAAAATTCAATTAATTTGTCACCTGCATCATTTCTATCTCCCTTTATGAGTAGACACTGGTATTATTCAGTAGCTCACTGGCTGTAAACACACCGTATTTTTCCTTCTCGTATATCTGCCCTTACCAGATCCATACTTAAATCAAAATTCATGAATCCTTAAATATTTTGTTTCTTCTGTCATTGTATCTTCAACTAGCATTCATTCATCAATCAATCAATCAGGTGCTTTCTCCACAATGAAGGTTGGCTGCAATGGATCTCCAACACTGTCTCTCGCCTTGATCGTACATTCTGTCAGACCGATGTTTGCCCATCCCTTGATGTTATTTTCTCACTTGTATTGTTGTTTACCGCTTGCTCATTTGCCTTCAACCTCCCCTTCCCCCCCCCCCAACCCCAGTATGGTTTTTATAAGTGTGTTATATCTTTTAACGTGGCCAAAATCTATCTCGCTCCACTTAATATTTTCATTACCAGCACAAAGTAAATAAAGAATATGTCTGAAAGGAATGTGTGGATGCACCTAAACCAAACAGGATATATCAACAGACTGGAGCAAATGGAAGTTTAGTGCATGGAGAACATGCTTGTTTTACCCCATAGATTTTAGGCGGAATATTCCTAAAAATGTAAATTGAATAATTAACGATGTGGGAGGGAATTCCTCCAACTCGTTAAATTAATGCATATTCTTGAACAGTGGCTCTCAACCTTTTTTGGCCCGTGCCCCCCTTCACCATATTTTCAGAACGTCATTCCCCCATTTTCGTATTTCCTACCTAAAATCTTGGCCCGTGCCCCCCTTCATCATATTTTCATAATGTCATTCCCCCCTTTCGTATTTCCTACCAAAAAATCCCCCCTCCTTTTTTTTTACACAGTATACGTAATAATGGAAGCTAAATTTAATAGCACATACTAAAACAAGACTAGACGTCCACATAAAACGTGATTTGTGGGTCTACTTACTTTATAAAATGAAATTTAGAAGGGTGAGACGTACAGAACCGTAAAGTATGAAGGGAAAAACGATATCAAGAAATCGGTTCTTGTATTAACGCGATCTTGAAATAATCTTAATTCCCCCACCCCGGAAACCCTAAATTCCCCCCCCCCCCCCCGGTTGAGAACCACTGTTCTAGAATATGTGTTAGTTGAAATGTAGCTCTGTGCCAGCAAACGCTGGTTGTGTATTTCAGTTTAGGATTGACATATATGACTTCCTAGACCAAGGTAAGATATACTTGTAGTTAACATCAGTAATTGATAGGACTATCTGGGAGAAATTTGAATTATTCATTACTTCCCTTTCGTCTTACGAAATGCATTTTTCCATAGGGATAGCTATTAATGTATGGAATTAATGACAGTCTATATTCTGTCTAGTGACGTATTTATTCACTTTATTATCTCCCTTCGCTTATTCTACACTTGATGAAATCACTTCGCATGAGATGTATATTATTTCCTTACTAATCTCTTTTGTGTATAATACATATGCTTAATAAAAATATTATTCTGCTACTTATATGAGAGGCATCAGCAGAACTTTGTATGAATATCATCATTATCTAGATGTGCCCACATTAATAGGTGACTTGGGCTACTGCATATTAAGGATGATTGAGAGACTCATTGCATGAATATGATGGTGCCTGATTGTTAGAAATGAGATGTTTGCTACAGATGCCAATTTATCAATATCATATACATATATGTGTGTATATTCATTGCATATCATTGGACCAGAATAGAGGATAGAAAAAGATTCAAGGGCCGATGATGTATGGATTTAGTGTGTGCCTTTGAACGACAACATGCAGCCTACAAGGATCTGGCTAACCTTCACATGAAAAGTAATCCATCCATCACATGCCATGCCGATAAGCGTGGACGGTCATGTTCTGCCATCTCACTCGATCACCAGAGTCGTGGATCAGCTCAGTGTTCCTGCCTCGACCATGCCATGTGGCCAAGCCATCCAGGTATTTATTTCTCGGTCTTCCCCTTGGTCTCTTCCCTTCGATCTTGCCAGTGTCACCAAGTTCTCCAAGTCATTTTTTCTCATAACATGCCCAAAACATTTTGACTGTCTACATCTAACGACTCTAATCAGTTTAAGATCTTCATTTGTTTCTTGAAGGACTTGCTCATTGGTTTTTCTGTCTGTCCATGGTATTCTTTGCATTTTCCTCAGAAACCACATTTCCACAGCCATCAGATGTTTCTCAGCTTGGCTGCTTATTGTCCACGCTTCAAATCCATACAAAAGTATAGATTCTATGTAGCATTTCAAGGCTCTTTTTCTCGTTTCAATTGATATCTTCTTATTGGTCAGTATGTTTTTCATCTTGCAAAAGGCTACCTTCGCAATGGCAATACAGTACCCAAATTCCTGATGAGGGCGGGGTACATGGTTGTTGTTCTTTTATTTCAAACAGGTGGTGGTTTTATTTGTGACTATGCGGGGTGCATACATTATTCCAAATAGTGAAGTCACCAGTGGAGGCTGGTGGATCTCAAATTTCTACTGCAGTGAGGAGAAGACCTTTTATCAGTTCAGAGCTCAACTGTACCACCCAAGCCTTGTTAGAAAACTGAGTACCACAACTTAAAATCAACCCACCAATCGCCAAAATGCTTCCAAGCAATAGACAATCACTAAAACTATCAGATTTACTAGGCCAGAGAGAGAGAGAGAACGAGAGAGAGAGAGAGAGAGAGAGAGAGAGAGAACGAGAGAGAGAGAGAGAGAGAGAGAGAACGAGAGAGAGAGAGAATGAGAGAGAGAGAGAGAGAGAGAGAACGAGAGAGAGAGAGAACGAGAGAGAACGAGAGAGAGAGAGAGAACGAGAGAGAGAGAGAACGAGAGAGAGAGAGAGAACGAGAGAGAGAGAGAGAAAACGAGAGAGAGAGAGAGAGAGAGAGAGAGAGAACGAGAGAGAGAGAGAGAGAACGAGAGAGAGAGAGAGAGAACGAGAGAGAGAGAGAGAGAGAACGAGAGAGAGAGAGAGAGAACGAGAGAGAGAGAGAGAGAGAGAGAACGAGAGAGTGAGAGAGAGAGAGAGAGAGAACGAGAGAGAGAGAGAGAGAACGAGAGGGAGAGAGAGAGAGAACAAGAGAGAGAGAGAGAGAGAGAGAGAATGAGAGAGAGAGAGAGAATGAGAGAGAGAGAGAATGAGAGAGAGAGAGAGAACGAGAGAGAGAGAGAGAAAACGAGAGAGAGAGAGAGAACGAGAGAGAGAGAGAGAGAGAGAGAGAGAGAGAGAGAGAGAGAGAGAGAGAGAGAGAATGAGAGAGAGAGAGAGAGAGAGAGAGAGAGAGAACGAGAGAGAGAGAGAGAGAGAGAGGGAGAGAGAGAGAGAGAGAGAGAGAGAGGGGGGGGGGAGAGAGGAAGGTCAAACAGAAATAGCTTAAGCTTGATATTTTGTATGTTACAATAACACAGATGTATTGCAATTTAGAAGATATAAGAGGAATCACCATTTGGGGGGCGTAATATCAAAAACATTAGATATGTGGTTGATACATTACTGATTGCAGACAATGAGCAGGATCTGCAACATTTAGTAGATGCAGTTGTTGCACACACTAAACAACTAGAATCAAAATTAAATTGTAAGAAGACACAGATTTTGTGGAAATATCACAATGTAATATACAAATGTCGGTCTCCGTGGCGAAGGTATTGCGAACACAGTTCATAACCCACTATAATCTCAGCATTATTTGGAACGACTTTATATCCCAGATCATTTCCTTGTACCCACTTCAGGCTGGGTGGACCTGGGTCTCGGGTCATCTATTCTAAACTGTGCCTTAAGGTGGATTTGAACATTTGGCCACCGGATGGGTAGGTATGTGAGCTAGCCACACTATACAATTGGTAATCATGATATAAACTTATGTTATGCACATGACAATGTCTTGATAGCAAGAAGTCTACAGAAACTACAGAAAATTGCTGACACTGGTTGTCATCATCCAGTGCCTGGCCTGCTGGCGTGGGCGATCATTCTCCACAAATTGCGATCTCTGATGGCACGGATCAATCCGTGTGTTGACTCTTTTCTGTGCCATGACATAAGACTGTCAAGAATTTTCTTACACTGTCTTCCCCTGCCTCTTTTTCCATAGATCTTTCCAGTTGTTCCAATCTTTGTCTTCTCATAATGCCAGGCAATATATATGCCAGAAAATGATGCCAGGCAATAAATCGTACATCTATGGTTTGTGTCAAGCACTCAGGTAAATAAAATAGTGTAAATAAGCACTCAGGTCAGTAAAACAACGTAAACAATCTCACACCTTGAGGCGCCTTGGTTAAATGGTGCTATCCCCATATTTGTATAGACCAACTGACATTTGTTGGGTGGCATAGTCAATATCTTTACTTCCCAGATAATGTCCAGGTACCTATTGTAGCTTGGATTGACCTGGCAGCACAGGTCAAAGAATTGCACCTCAGATGATTTTCTAAGACTTGACCACCAGGCAAGTGTGCCAGCCACTGCATTACCGTGGCCTTAATATTTAGTTATATGGATAAAATCAGATGACAGACGTACCACAGAAATAAAGAACAGAATAGGATAAACAAAACTGTATTTTATAAAATGAAAAACATCTTGTGCAATAAGTTCTTGTCATTTAAAATTAGAAAAATAATTTTTGCCTGATACATAGAATTTAACATACGGCTGTGAATCTTGTTTGTAAACAAGTAAGAGAATTCATTGAAAGTACAGAAGTATGTTTTATAGGGGGAAAAAAGCTGAAAATACCAGAATATGTAAATGCAACTTTCAAAGTCTTATCATGCCCAACTATTTTTTCTATCAGTTGTCTTAGTGTGAATATCACAAATTGGAATTATATTCTCACAATTATTCACGTCACATTTTACGTAGGAATGGAGCTATCACATACTGTAATTCAATTAGCACAGATATTTATGCCATATTTTATGTGAGTGATACTACCACAGATTTGAATAAAAAATCAGTCCAGTGCACTCCCCAGTAGTGTCAGCTATTAGAAGCAGTATATGTTTGAGTTCAAAGCAAGTGAACACCAAAAATAAAAACACGTAAAAATGAATCACAGTTATTGAGATCACACTTTATGTAGGTGTAAAGCATTCAGATTGGCATTCAGTTATCACAGATATTCATATCATATTATATGCAAAAGTGAAACTATCACAGACTGGTGATACCTAGTAAGTGTATTAAGTACACAGACAATATATCACAGACTAAATTTGCTGCCAAAACAAAGCACAAAAAAGAGCAGCAGCCTAGACATACATACTTATACATGGCACCAGACAGTCCAAAGATAACAAGTGTTAACAAATTATGACCAAATTTAAATTGTCACTAAAGCAGTTAGTAATAAAATTAAATTTAAGGTGCACATTATAATAATGTATAGTCAAATTATGATGATGTGTATTTAAAAGTTCGAGGACATTGTGTGACAAAGGAGAGTCAGGAATATATCACAACTTCCAGCATGAGAATGGAGATGGAGTTTGTAAAACTGGCTTTCCGATGGCTGGAGAATTGTACAGCCCAACATATTGCATTTGAAACAGACTTGCAAAGCTTTGTTATGTAAAATAGAAAATGCCATTTGACTCGAGTGACTCGACAAGATAAAGGTCACAAGCATATCAAGGGTTTTCTGCCAAGGCCATATGGGTGTGCCAGGACATGAACAGACTGGCTGCTGCCGCCATTTTGGGTGGTGACCTATGCCATGACAAAGCTGATGGGAGAAAAGGTCAATAGTATTGAGTGAAAAGTGAGAAAAACAGACAGAGAATCCACATCTGAAGCTGATGGGAGGAAGGGTCAATTGGATCAAGTGAAAAGTGCAGCACATCAGACAGTGAATCAACATCTGAAGAGGCTGATTCAACAGGGAGTAAGAAGAGGATCTGGATGACACTCAACATGTAGAGGAAATGAAGGTGGACGTTTCATCAGCCTCTGGTGCAATAAGCAGGGAACTCTTTCTTCACTGGCTGCTGAACAAAGTTACGAAGTATGTGTGGGAATGTCCTGAGTGCAATAATGTTGATTATTGATTTAAACTTTGATCATACCTTTCAACTATTTGTATGTTTTCAAATATTCATAACTTCATCTTAAACTCATATTCAGGCATACGTCTTAAAAACGAAAACTCAATTCATTACATTTAACAAAAATTGTAATAAATACCAAACCAATGTTCCAGTAATTTTAAATATCATATAAATAATTGGAACATCATACAAACACAAGTGATCACTACAAGTGGTTCTTCACCAACATTCAGAATGTCATCTTTAACTCAATGTGCAACTACATTCTAGAAATAAAAAATATGAATTCATTTAGTTAACACTAAAAAAATATAACCAACAACTAACAACTTAAAAAATAAAAATAGGTATAGGTAAAATGTGACACTAAACAATAATACCTGAAATTAAAGCAAAAAATAACTGAATGACTCGTGCAATATAAACGACTGACTGACAAGAAAAATATATGAAACTCATCACAATATAAATAAATATTCACGTGATCAGCTTGGTCACTACAAAACAATAAACATGTCATCATAAAGTTAAAAATAAAGGACCCTTTTACACAATTCAGGTGCACTGGGTACATGGTGCTAAACCCATTTTTTGATAGACCAATCAACTCTCAGTGGGTGATGTGATCAGTGTCCTACCAACCATCTTTACTTTCCAAAACATTTCCTGATGTTCATCTTAGGCTGGTTCCACCTAGGAACCCAGGTCAATTTTTAAAATTTGAATCTGTCCTGATGCAAACTGACCCCATGACCATAATAAAATTAATGAACTTTAAGGAAACCAAAAACCATGCACACTGTAACCAGAAATTAAAGAACCTCTTTTTTCTTTTCACCACTAACCAATTTACTATCTAGAAAATTAGCCTCGCTGGCTGTTAAATTTGGTTTAACACCTTGTATTAATTAGCATATGGTTATTTTAGTTTCTTCCATCCATTTTTACAAGGATTAACCAATTTCATACTAGGTTGAAAGTAAAGCATTTGTAAAAATAAAATCATGTGATTTGTTGAACTTTCTAGTGGATTTGAAGGTATTATAGTTATTTCTGTGTGTGCGCATGCACATGTGCATAAGTGCATGCATGAACATCTATGTGTATGCGTGTGCTGTAAGACTCCTACAATGGCCACAACTCCACAAGCAGCTAACGACTGTCCATTATTTATGGACACCTATAAATGATTAAATATAAGACGTTAATTAAAGTACATTTAGTGTTAATGTGCTGGTCTCCCTGGCCTAGGGGTTAACGTCTTTCTCCATAATCCCGTATATTCTCGTGAGTAACATAACCTGGACGAGAATTAGTAGCGGTTCTCACCGCGTTGGTAACTTACGGGGTATGTGAGCCAGTTGCTCAGAAAGCAATGGCAAACTACTGAGTGTAATCTTGCCAAGAAATCAACAATCAGCTGAAAGATGCTGATGTTGACAGCGATGTCCTGTAAAGGATATGCGAACAACAACAAAAAGTGGTAATGTTTCTTTAACTAAAGTTACCTTTACCACAGTAAATCATGACAACTCATTAAAACAAAATAGCAATAAATAATACATTTCAGTCAGATTTACATTTACACAGCTAAGCAATTTCTTCTATGCAAGGTGTGCACATGAGTTATTAATGTAATTATTTATCAATTTAGAGTTTTACTTTTCAGAGTAGTGATTTGATTGCTCAAGGATTTTAAATATTTGTAGATGTGTGCCAAGTCAGAGTGGATGAAAGGTTTATAATGTTTACACTAAACTTCTCGTGTGATGATGGCAAATAGTGGGTTCATTCTACACCAGTCATTTGGCCTTAAACCTTGTCTTCTCATTGAGAAAGCAATGATGAACTACTGAACGTAAAACTGTCTTAAATTCAACCTGGGGTTTGGTCACGTCTTGCAAAGGACAAGTAAAATTTTTAGATTTGCACCATGCTGACCCTTAAGTATCTTCCTTCCATTTATCAAAGACAAGTGTTATAAGTTCGAGACAATGTTTTCCTGTAGTGAATTTGAGTAACGAAGACACAAACAATAGATTTCATGATTTATTACCTGGCATATCTTGCCGCATCTTGTCAGGTACATACTACAGAAATCACACAACAAAAACTAAAGTGATTAGATAAATCCTTCAAGCTGAAATATACCACACATATTCTCACATAATTTTGAATTGTGATTTGTACAATTTTGTGAAAACAAAAAAGACATGATAGGTTAAAATTACTGTGGTAGAAAATTCAAATTAATGTGTGAATATGTGCATCGTGTATTTATGTCTTCTTTATTCAAGTGTTAAAAGTACAATCATTAATAGAATATTACAGGATAATCATATTGAGATAAATAAGCAATGAAAACTTTCCAGATGGCAATTCCCATAAATAAATTGCAATTAAAATTAATCAAGATCAAATGACAAAATAACTAGATTATTTTTTAAAACATGCAAAAACTTATTTTATACAAGAACTGCCTATTAGGAAGAAATGATTTACCAGTTCAGACATTTTAAAAAAATTCTCAGAGAGAGGCTAAAGTTTTTTTATGTCATGATCTTCTGTTTCAGCACATACATGTTGTAAGATAAGTTACAGATTAGCTGTACCGTCCATTCCAGTAAGTTATTTCCATTTCTTTCAATACGTCTGAAAATATGTTTCCATTTCTTACTTGTATGAGTCATCTTCATCTTCATCCTCATAGTCTTCTTCTGAATCATCTGCATCATCATACATGGACTAAGAAAGAAAAGAAAAGAACAATAAAATGTAGCAATACAAATATGTTTTACTGTTTTACTGTTTTAGTTTTACTGATTTAGCAGACAGCTGTTTAAACCTGCAGAATACATTTCTAATTTGGTGCCCTATTTTTATCAGAATGTTATCCCTGATATAAGTAAACATGTTGTCCCATAGCAGAAACTGATGTTAGGGTGTGAAGTGTTAGGCCTTCACATATCAACTGGTGGGGACTCCCCCCCCCCCTCTCCCTGGGGGACTCCCCCCCCTCTCCCCCCCCCCCTTCTTCTCTCCATACAAGAACCGATTACTTGATATTGTTTTTCCCTCCATACTTTACAGTTCTGTACGTCTCGCCCTTCTGAAATTTGTTTTATAACGTAAGTAGACCCGCAAATCACGTTTTATATAGATGTCTAGAATTGTTCTAGTATGTGTTATTAAATTTAGCTTCCATTTTTACGTATACTGTGTGGGTGGGTGGAGAGGGGAATTTATAGGGATGAAATACGAAAGGGGGAAATGCCATTCTGAATATATGGTGAAGGGGTGCATGGGCCAAAAAAGGTTGAGAACCACTGTTCTAGGCCATTATATATGAGGTATGGTATTCAGTACCCCTACTTGTTACCTTTCCATACCAGGCAATTCACAGAAAATACTCAAAATCATCTGGTACCCATCTTTATAAGGATTGGCTGACCCTAGAGCTGTACTGGACAGAAAAAATAACCCTGCCTCTGCTGGAGAGTTACCCTGACCACTGTCTTGGCAGGCAAGTGCACTAAACACTATGCCACTACAGCTACATTGTATGTTTATAGTACTTTAATAGTCCTGGAACAGAATAAATTGAACTGGCACCTGGCCATCTTGACAGACAATAGTTTGTGATGGAGCTATACCTCTCTATAGCACAAAACATGGGCTGAATTATAGAGACCATGTGTTGCCCATGCAGCATGATCCCTCTCTTGGCCTGCCTAGTTTACTCCAAAGGAAAGGTAACATCAATACATATGGAACAAGACAAGCTGCAGAAGCTAGAATAAATTAGAAGTATCAAAAATAACATTATGACAGTACTGCAAAGGTATACAAGAGAGAACAAAGAAAAACTATTGTGTATTTTTTTGGGGGGTATCTACCAGAAGTGTTTTTGCTGGCTGAAGTGTAAGAGCTTGTCCTAGAAGAATTAGTCTCTCCATCATGACAAAACACCAGCATATCTAGGAATTTAATATGATCAGAGGTTAACTTGGAATGAGTAAATCTAACACAAGCAAGAATAAAAATGAAACTTGGATTAGTGAACAAGGTAGCTGGCATATCACATTTAAGTATTCTTAGAAAATTATGCTTGTACTTGTAGCATAAGACCAGCCTTGAAATATGGAACTGCTGCATGGTCAATTTATTTGAAATGAATGCATTTTGAAAAAGTCAAGTGTACACAGAATCAAGCAACCACATAACAGGAGCCATAAAAATTACTGCCATCAACAAAATAAAAGCAGCAGCCAATATAAATAAAACAGAATTAGCTGCTGTCAAAAATGAAATGTAAACCTTAACTGGAAAATCACCTTATGTGGAAGTTCAATTTTACAAGAATGAAAGTTAGCTGCATGTCCTTTAAAGGATATCACAATCAACCCCAGCATTTATTGACTGTCTGTGATTTACTAGGCAATGTTAGTTCAGTACTTTGCTATTGCTTTCTGAATGGCCGACACCTTATGCCATCAAAAACAAAGCAAAGTGGTCTGCACCCAAATTGGCCGCAGCTGATTTCAAACTCAGTATGATGGAGAATTATGAACATGCACACCTCAAAACCCTCAACTCTGTGTGATGGGCAATTATGAAAATGCACATCCCACTATCCTCTAAACCACAGCACCAGTTTACAAGAGTACAGTACATACACAACATGGCAAGCCTTGGTGCAACAAGCCTTCATCAGCTAACAAACAAACACAAAACAAATACAGAAATAGCCTAAAGTAACTATTGATTGCAACCATGTGAAATAAGAATAAGCAAGCAGAATACAATGAAATATAGAGTACTGAACTCATGATGTAAATATTAAAAACTGCAATATGCAAGCTGACAATGAGAAGATGCTATCACATCTGAGAAGGAGAAGGAAATACACATTGTCTAGTGGAAACATCTGAGAAGGAGAAGGAAATACACATTGTCTAGTGGAAACATCTGAGAAGGAGAGGGACATACACACTGTCAACCTCTGAAGTCGGAGTGGGTTCACCTCATGGCGAGGGACACTGGTAATAAGGAAGGCTAAATCACACGCAAACATCAGTCCGCTACACTAGAAGTAGTAGCATGGTATGAACTACGCTTGGATTCAAAGTGAGCAAGCAGATAAAAAATACACATTGTGAAGTGGAAACTGCAGGGGAATAAGTGGGGAAAGTAATTGTCAATAAAGGGGTAGGACAAGTGGGAGAGGCAGCAAATTGGGAAATATATAGCAGAAAGAGAGGAAGAAAATAAGTGATGACAGAAAAAGTGTGAACATTAGAGGAATTCATAGTGGATGTATCCATTACGTGTGAGTTTCCAACAGTGTCAAGGGCAATTGAGAATGCTGAATGATGTTGTGGATATATGCAGGATTGTAACAGTGAGTGGGATGACATCAAAGAAACAAGGATAGAGGACAGAGTGAATAAATGAACAAAAGCAAGTTGTGTCGCCTAACAAAAATGCCATACATAGACGTCATGCAGAAATAGAGGGGTCTCATCATACGCAGTTTCCTTCTTACTCAGGAGTCACTGCGGCAAAGTGATTACACTGCTGCTTTGCGTTCTGAAATTGCTGGTTCGATTCTGGGCTATATCGTTTGATTCACAAGTGCAATTTTCTCGGAGAATCATGGGGGTAGCTGCAGGAGCTACAGAGTGTGTGCTTTGTGTGACGCTTTCGGCAGGCGGAAAAAAATTTCAAGCCATATGGAATAAAACCTGGTGTTATGAAGTCTATCTTCTTGCTTTTTAAACCCTCTTAATCATGAAGCCTCTCAGTTGTACGTGTGATCTACACAAAACTCTTCAAACACAGATATGAATCTCAGAAATCTCAGTGAAAGAACCTATATGATGATCAAAGAATAGTAACACTGTAACCTACCATACATGCAGTAAGAGACAGTAAGGGGGAAGTTGATGTGTGACCGGCAACTTCATTCCCTAGAAAATCTTAGCTGCAAAATTCAACCAATCATGAACAAGTCTACAAAGGGCCTGGCATGAGTTGGTTCAGGGCCTATTTTCCGCTGGGAAACTAGAGGCAGAAAAAGAAGATCTCAATGTGCTCACAACAACGTCCCCTCACAACTCTAATGCTAGTAGCTCAGAAAGTAGAATTCTTGCTCACAACAACATCCCCTCACAACTCTAATGCTGGTAGCTCAGGAAGTAGAATTCTTGCTCACAACAACATCCTCTCACAACTCTAATGCTGGTATCTCCTGAAGTAGAATTCTTGCTCACAACAACATCCCCTCACAACTCTAATGCTAGTAGCTCAGAAAGTAGAATTCTTGCTCACAACATCCCCTCACAACTCTAATGCTAGTAGCTCAGAAAGTAGAATTCTTGCTCACAACAACATCCCCTCACAACTCTAATGCTAGTAGCTCAGAAAGTAGAATTCTTGCTCACAACATCCCCTCACAACTCTAATGCTAGTAGCTCAGGAAGTAGAATTCTTGCTCACAACATCCCCTCACAACTCTAATGCTAGTAGCTCAGGAAGTAGAATTCTTGCTCACAACAACATCCCCTTACAACTCTAATGCTAGTAGCTCAGGAAGTAGAATTCTTGCTCACAACATCCCCTCACAACTCTAATGCTAGTAGCTCAGGAAGTAGAATTCTTGCTCACAACAACATCCCCTTACAACTCTAATGCTAGTAGCTCAGGAAGTAGAATTCTTGCTCACAACATCCCCTCACAACTCTAATGCTAGTAGCTCAGAAAGTAGAATTCTTGCTCACAACATCCCCTCACAACTCTAATGCTAATAGTTCAGCAAGTAGAATTCTTGCTCACAACAACATCCCCTCACAACTCTAATGCTAGTAGCTCAGGAAGTAGAATTCTTGCTCAGAACATCCCCTCAAAACTCTAATGCTGGTACCTCCTGAATTAGAATTCTTGCTCACAACAACATCCCCTCACAACTCTAATGCTGGTATTTCCTGAAGTAGAATTCTTGCTCACAACAACATCCCCTCACAACTTTAATGCTAGTAGCTCAAAAAGTAGAATTCTTGCTCACAACAACGTCCCCTCACAACTCTAATGCTGGTATCTCCTGAAGTAGAATTCTTGCTCACAACAACGTCCCCTCACAACTCTAATGCTGGTATCTCCTGAAGTAGAATTCTTGCTCACAACAACATCCCCTCACAACTCTAATGCTGGTATCTCCTGAAGTAGAATTCTTGCTTACAACATTAAAGTTTTGAAGAATGATTATAATAACTGACAGGAACATGGTTATCTTCATGTCAGTGCACAGCATGCAGCAAGCAGTCACTGAACGGAAGAGTTAAGAATACTCTTGAAAGGGTCACTCGATCGGAGATTACCATCATGTGAATGTTGAGTGATAGAATATGTTGAGTGAAAGATTATTGTAGTATTTAAAATAAAAGTATTTTAACACATAAAGAATTGTGAACTGCATTCCTGGTTTGATGAGTAATTACAGGATGTAAAATGCCTTGGTCATCTGCGGTTTTTCTAAACAAGTGTGTTGTTATTGATTCCAGAATGTGGAGGAAGAAGTAAAAGGCCAGTATGGCATTTAGTGTACTATAGTAACATATATAACTACAACCAACAATATTACAAACCCCTGGGCAACAGCAAATAAATGAACATAGAAAGCACCATGCAGGTTGGAGGACTTGAGACTGCAGATGTTAGATAGCAGATCAACAAAACTAAAGATAGTATTCAGCAAAGATAAAGATTGAGACAGAATTCAGGGAAGATAATGACTGATCATACCGACATCAGACTCCAGGTTCCTGTCAAAAACATTCAGTAACAACTACATTAACAATTATCATGCAACTGCGAAGAATTCTTGGTATTAAGTGGCAAGACAAATTCACAAATACTGAAGTATTGGAAAGATCAGGTTGTGTGACAGTTTATTCCATGCTCAGTCTTCGTAGACTTAGATGGATAGGACATCTTAGGAGGATGGATGATGGTAGAATACCAAAGGATATCTTTTTTGGTGAATTACAGATGGGTAAGAGATCTCAGGGTCGGCCTCTACTACGATACAAAGATGTGTGTAAGCGGGACATGATTGATACAGGCATTGATAATGCACATTGGGAGTAAGTCGCCGCTGAACGTGTTGCATGGAGGGCAAATATCAGAAATGGAATAAAGTCAAAGGAGAAAATTATTGCAGAAAAGTCACACACCAAGCGTTTGAGACGCAAGATGGTGCATGATGGTGGAAATGACCACGTGTTCAGATGCACCCACTGTGAACGGACATTTACAGCGCAAATTGGCCTTATCAGTCACACTCGCTACCGCCATAGTTAAAAGTTATTATGCCTTTTTAAAGCACAAACTATCGTCTGTCAAGACGGCAAGGTGCCAATGGATGGAGGTGTATGATCTGATGCCACAGGAGACTTACCATAGATGAAAGGTGATTATTGTAACTAGCTGGTACATTTCTCTGATTATTGTAACTAGCTGGTACATCTCTTTGAGCAAGGTGGTGTGGTGGTGATGTTGCCGACGGCAAGACTGCTGATTGTGAGAAACTTTGTGAAGCACCACCAAATCCACGAAGCGTGGTGTGAAGATGCTGGGGAGTAAATGCGTAGGATAAGTTAGTTGCATATCCTTTACGGGATGTCACAGTCAACCGCAGCATATTTTTTTGCTATTTGTAATTTTTTAGTAGTACTAGACAAACTATCAGTAGTTAGAGCTATGTAATGTGTAAGATACAATCCCGTTATTAAGTTTTCTGGCTGCTTCATCCATGCCCCGTAGGCCATAGTTTGTGGCATGTGTTTAAAAAGTAGACTCGTTTGTTCATTTCATCATCATCCAGTGCCTTGCCAGTTGGTGTGGGCAATTATGCCTCTTTACAAATTACAATTTCCGACGTCATGGATCAATTCGTCTGTTGACTCCCTTCCGTGCCATGACACAAGACTGTCAAGAATCTACTCCCACTGTCTTCCTCTATCCCTCTTTCCAAAAATCTCTCTGGTTGTCACAACATGTCCCAGTTTTTGTCTTCTCATAATGTGGCCAAAAAGTGATGACTGCCTCTTTCTGATGTTTGTGATAAGTTGTCTTTGCGACTCAGCTTCCCTTAAAACATACTTTTTTTGGCTGTCCAACTAATTTTCAGCTTCTTCTATAAAACCACATCTCCAAGGCATCCAGGATTTTTTTGCCTGTTTACTAATTGTCCAGGATTCGCAGCAATATGTTAAAACTGGTTTTATGTAACATGTATTTGCTTATTTAATGATCACTTTATGTTGAATTACATGACAAGAATGATTTCACAGATTACTCTTTAACAACATTATGAGAACTGTTTTACTGATAACCCTGTAACATTAAGAGAGTGATTTCACATATAATTTCATTTATAATACTGTAACAAAGGTAAGAGAATAATTTTACATATAATACTGTAACAAAAGTAAGAGAATGGTTTCATTGCAAGAAAATTAAGAGAATGAATTCACATGTAATAATGTAACAAACTTAAGATAATACTTTCACATATAATAATGTAACAAAATTAAAATCATAATTTCATATATAATAAAGTAACAAAATTAACAAAATGGCATTTAACCATGTAACAATACTAAGATAACCTACATCCATCTCTGCTACTGTGTCAATTTGTTGAGCTGCTTCATAACATCTGGACAAATATTCCAAAGCTCTTGCATGGAAGATCATTTCAATGTGCACAAACTCCATCAACACAGACTGAAAAATATAGTTGTGAATCAATGCTACACTGTTGACAATACTTGAACAAATATTTTTATGCTTTGTCAAGAATTTTTTATACTGTTGACAATACAAGAACAAATATATATATACAGTGGAACCTCGCTTAACGAGCATAATTTGTTCCAGAACCTTACTCGTAAAGCAAAACACCCGTTAAGCGAAACCGCTCTATCCGACCCCGCCTTGTCTTCTGACCCTCGCTGTTGCAGGCGCAAAATCCGGGACTTCCCCTCCCCGCATCACTCGTTATGCGAAACGTCGCTCGTTCAGCGAGTCATTTTTTTACAATTTATTTTGCTCGTTATGCGAATTACTCATTATGCGAGGTGCTCGTTAAGCAAGGCTCCACTGTATATGTGTTTTGTCAAGAATCTGTTATACTGTTGTATATATATATTGTTGAGAATCTGTTATACTGTTGGCAATACATGAACAAATATATCTTTCATCAAAAATCTGTTATACTGTTGACAATACATGAGCAAATATATTTATGTTTTGTTGAGAATCTATGTTATACTGTTGACAATGCTTGAACAAATATATACATGTTTTGTAAAGAATCTGTTACACTGTTGACAATGCATGAACAATTATATTTATGTTTTGTTGAGAATCTGTTATACGGACAATACACTAATATGTTTATTATAAAAGCAACAAACTGTACTTAAGCTTCAATGGTAAATAACGAAAAGAAGAAAATGAAGGTACAAGCACTCTACTAGTTTGACAAATGTGTTCTTCATCTTCTTCTTCTTTCGTTTGCCTGAAATATGCTTATAACTGCAATGTTGTCTCTTGTATGAATCCAACAGTCTTTTTTAGTTCACTCAGCGGTCCATAGAGTTTATCTTCCACTGTTGTCTCTCTAGGCCAGAAGGTTCGCCTGGATATGTTGTAGTTTGGGCAATCCTGGAGTATGTGCTCTGCTGTCTGCGACGCCAAACCACATGTGCACATGGCTGAGTCACCAATCTTGAATTTTGTATACATGTGGTTGCGTAATCTATTGTGTCCTGTTCTGAGGCGCAGAAGAATGACCTAATGTCCACCAGCTTCATACTAAATAACAATTTGGCTCAAAAGTGCATCAAATGAGAATCCTGTTGAATGACAAATTGGCTGAAATGTCCACGTTTTCTACCAAATGGAGTATCAGACTATGAGAGAACTCAACTTTAGTTTAGTTTAGTTTAGTCGATGGATCAACATCATGGCACATGGGTGCAACCCATAAGTGCTCCGTTTTCCTCCTAACTCAAATCTGAGTGTAGAGAAACTCAGTTCAGTGCACGAACTCTGTAGCACCAGCGAGGATCCTGAAAATACTTTGGGTAGATTTTTAACTCAAAATTTTGCCCGGGCAGCACCGTTAGGCTACTCTTTTTCGATTTCCAACTGCCAAGAGATTATTTTACATGTGCAACAATACACACGTGTGTTCGATCTCACTACCCAGAGACCAGGGGAAATTTTATTACTAGAAGTCCACGTGAAAAAATCCCGGTCATCACCGGGGCTTGAACCCGGGACCTCCAGCACTCGAGGTGGACACCATACCTCGAGACCACGCAGCCCCCGAGAGAGAGAACTCAAAACTGAAGGAACAATCCAGAATGTCCATAATGTGATAATTTAAATGCCCTGAGGCGGTGCTCAATGGTCACCAAATGGAAAATTGCTGGGCTTGCAAATCCATTAATTGGAAAGTCTACAATTGCAGTAGAGCATAAAACATAATGGTTGTTACAATTCATGCATTTCATTGGTTAGCATGGTGGACAGAACACACATTTACAATCACAATGATTAGAAAATTGGATAGAAAGCACATTTAAAATCACAATGATCTTAATACAGTGAATACTATAAACATTTACATTCACAATGATCGGGTAACACAATGGATACTATGCACATTTACAATCATAATGATCTGGTAGCATAGTATAATAGAGTCGACTATGCAATAAGTGCTGGATCATTTTCACAATATTCTGAGAAAGAAATTAGATGAATGAATTGAATATTGATTAGCACTTGACAGTCCTGAATGATGTATTCCAGGCTCTGAACTCCAGAGTCATTCCACTATAAATCTAGATTTGTGTTCATCAATGAATTTATTCTTGGGAAATGAATGTTGTGGTTTCCCCTGGCCTTTCATAATTCCTGCTATACTACAACACAAATGAAATAGCCATCGGTACAGATAACAATTTACCTTCATATCAGCCAGTTTACTATTCTCAAACTGGTCCACTTCAATCAACAACTGCTCATCATGAAACACTGCCTGCTGGTGGGTTTTCTGTAACTCCGTTTGAGCCTAATGATGTTCACATAGACATATAGTGATAAAAGTTATTGTAATCATAACACAAGTTATGTTGCGCTATTCTGACAAGCATAAAAATGTTAAAAGGCAAGATTGATTGATTGAGGAACCGACATCACAGCATTCAGGGCATTCCCATAAGCGCTCCGTCCCCATCCTCAGCAGCCAGCGAAGAGTTCCAACACCAATAGTACCAGTGGCAATCTGATTATATGACCATCTTGCCTTTCCTCTGAGCAACGAGCGTTGGCCAGATCCCCTCGTCACTCCTCGCTGTCTCATTCTTGCCAGACCATGGTGATCCATTTGCTCCTTCAAGGTGTACACGTGCTCCCACAAGGCAGCAACCACGTCTGCCTTGTCCTTTGCAAGGACTTAGGTTGGCACACTGAGTGACTTTGCAACATTACTTTGGCACAGCACTTTAAAAAACGTTGCCAACCCCTGGTCTTCAGTATAGAAAACGCATCAATTTAGATGCTTCTGTAAATTCACTCAGCACACCAACCTAAGTCCACCATATTTTTATGCACAACTACTTTTAATTTGATAATGATCTTGTATTTATACACTTCCGATACATTAAATAACAACTATTCTACTCTCTTTAAATTATTCTATACCTTAATATAAACAAGAACACATATAAATCTTAAGTTTTGCTAAGTTTAAGTACTGAACATATTATTTGTAAAGAAAGTCAAATAGTTTGAAGAACAAAATATTTTAATGCTCCATATTACTTAATAACAACACCAACATTTGTACTATGATTGTGGTGGCATAACACTGGCATGAATATGCAATAGCCAAGAGAACTATAGAGTTGGTGGTGAAGTAGTTGGGGAAGAGGGGAAGGATAGGACAGAAATAGAACTTCATCAAGGTATGTCATTGTTGCTCTACATTCACTCACTCAGTTTGTGTAAGATCGTACATTCTTACCTTCAATATCTAACAACTTTACTTTTGAAGGGATGTGAAAATTGGAATAACTTTTAAAGAACTATGTGCCTTAGTGTAATTAAACATTTTATTTTTAATGAAATTCAAAACAATGTTTTCCCGTGATGAATTTGAATAACGAAGACACAAACAATAGATGACACAAACCTGACGAGATGCAGCGAAATATGCCAGGCAATAAATTGTGCAATCTATTGTTTGTGTCTTCGTTATTCAAATTTATCTATTGTTTGTGTCTTCGTTATTCAAATTTTAATGAAATCATTATTTGTTATTTCTGTCCACTCAATGTCCCACCGAAAATCGTTCCATGTGCCACAGGTTGCCGAGGCCTGCTGTAGGCAATACATTCTAATTTATTGATGAGTTAAAATTAAAAACAAATAATCATAAATGAATACTGAATAAAACACTTAGATATATATATAGTACATATAAGAAAAATATGTATACATTCTGCAATAATTGCCACTCATTGTTTACGAATGTTAACATTAACATGTTGACTACTTGTCCGACATAACAGAGGGGGCATAGAAAAACACCTGGGAGCATTTGGAGATCAGCAAAATGAAAGGAATGATAACGGAAGTAGACTGATAGAGCTTTGCAGCCAACACGATCTCTATATAACAAACACATTCTATAAACATAAAGATTCGCAAGTATACACCTGGTATAAATGGAACAATCTAGATACTAAAAGCCAAATTGATTTTATATTAACAAGAAATAACAGAAAGAGAAATATATTAGATGCAAGAGCAGTGCCCAATTTCAGTATAAACACAGATCATAAAGCAGTCGTTGCCACAATAAGAACCATTAGAAGAAGAAAACAAAAAGCAGGAAAATACATGCCATGCGAATCAGTAAACTTAAAAAACCTTAAAGACGAGGCAGTAAGGGAAAATTATGAGAAAGAACTAACTGAACTCTTTGTAAAATTACCTACGGAAAGAAAAACGGTGGAAGAAGAATGGGAGACGTTCAAATCAAGCGTTTTAAATACTGCAAAAATAACATGCGGAACCACGAAAAAATGCAAAACACGGATAAAGAAAATAACAAGTTGGTGGAACGCAGAAGTAAAGAAAGCGGTAAAAGAAAAAAAGGAAAAATATAAAAAGTGGTTGAAGAGCAAACAGGAATGTGATCTCATAGAATACAGAATATCGAGAAGACATGTGAGTAGAATAGTAAAGAGGGAAAAACAGAAAGACTGGGAAGAGTATGGAGAAACCCTAAATAAAAACTACAAGGAGGCAACCAGAAACTTCTACAAAAAGATAAGTGCAATGCGAACCAGAGGAGTACCCTTTGACCCAACTGAAATAATTAACAGCGAAAATGGAGAACCAATAAGTGAACAAAAACACATCCTAATAAGATGGAAGCAGTATTTCGAACAACTTCTCAACATCCCATCAGATGTCACAGGAATTCAAGAGACCTACACAGATGTCACCGAGGAACTAGAACCAGACATACTAAAAGAAGAAATTATAGAAGCCATCAGATTAGCCCCATTGAACAAATCACCAGGACAGGATGAAATACCAAATGAACTAATTAAAGCAGCAAGGGAAGTAGGAACAGCTTGGCTACATAGACTATTCAACCATGTTTGGGTAGAACAACAGACACCACGAGACTGGGGAAACGCCATAATTATCCCAATTTGGAAAAACAAAGGCAGCAAAAGAGATTGCACACAATACAGAGGCATTTCACTGTTGAGTCATACTGGGAAAATATTTTGCAAAATTCTTGAAAAAAGATTACGAACTACTTTAGAACCCCAGCTAAGCGAAACGCAGCTTGGATTTAGGAAAAACAAAGGATGCACAGACGCCATTTTTGCTCTTAGACAACTTATAGAAAAATCAATTGAATTCAATGAAACACTCTACTTAGCCTTTGTTGACCAAGAAAAGGCATTTGATAGGGTAGATAGAAACAAGCTGTGGGAAATCCTTAAACAATATGGAGTGAGTACACATCTAACAAACCTATGTAGAAGTTTATACGACAACAGTGAATGCATAGTGAGAGCAACTGGAGGACACTCAGAACCCTTCACCATAAGATCTGGAGTACGACAAGGTTGTGTCCTGTCCCCTCTCTTGTTCATAACATATATAGACAACATATGTAAAGAAACCAGCCAAGCAGAGACAGCAAGAATACCGCATGACGAGAACACAGAAGAAGAACCATCTGCAAATCTAACCATTAGAGAACTCCTGTTTGCGGACGACCAAGCACTAATAGCAAAATCAGAAGCTGAATTACAAGACCACATGAATAGTCTAAACGAAATGTGTAGGGAACATAACATGAAAATTAGCACAAGCAAAACAGAGGTAATGACTATAACTAAAGAA
The DNA here is from genome assembly GCA_963921405.1 of Cepaea hortensis. Lineage (NCBI taxonomy): Eukaryota > Metazoa > Mollusca > Gastropoda > Stylommatophora > Helicidae > Cepaea > Cepaea hortensis. Next base: position 38,526,859 of record OY992889.1, read on the forward strand.
GAACAAACAGCAACAATTCACCTAAACGAACATCCCTTGAAACAAGTAAAGAGCTTCAAGTACCTAGGAAGTATAATATCATCAAATGGCAGATCAGAAGACGAGATCGAAAATAGGTGCAATAAGGCAAATCAACTCATTGGACAAATGGCACCAATACTAAAGAACAAACATGTATCAATAACTACTAAGAAAGCACTTTACAACACAATCTTCCTACCAACTCTGTGCTACCAATGCCAAACCTGGACAATGACAGAAAAAGAGAAAAGAAAAATCACAACAACAGAAATGAGGTTCCTGAGAAGAATACTCAACGTATCAAGAAGAGATAAGATCAGAAATGAAGAAATCAGGACTAAAGTGGGGGTTAAAGCTGCTCTAGATTTTATTAGAAAGCAGCAAGTCAAATGGTTTGGCCATGCAAGTAGGCTACCAGTCAACAGCATGCCACAACAGGCAATGACGTACAGACCAGATGGAAACAGAGGAAGAGGCCGACCACGTAAACGCTGGACGGAGGGAATAACAGAATCCATGGGAATGTCGATATACGAAGCCCATAACCGGGCACTCTCACGAAGTTTATACTTCACCTCGACACCGCAAGGTACAAGAGGAACATGATGAGAGATGAGATGAGATATAAGAAAAATATGTATACATTCTGCAATAATTGCCACTCATTGTTTACGAATGTTAACATTAACATGTTGACTACTAAAAACATAATTGTCCAAATGAAGACTTGTATCTTGTGGGTGTACAAACAGCAAATACCTTTACCTGAAAAACTGTTAAGGAAACATCCGACATACATATACAAGAAACATAATCAAAGCCAATGTTTCTCAATCAACAATTATCTCCAATAACTTACTAGTAGACAAGTGAAACAAAAACTATTAGTTTGCCCAAACAAAACATTTACAGAACCCTTGCCATTACTTCTTAGCTGGCACAAATGTTTACATTTTGACCGCTTTCTTTAAATGAAGTATCTGCTACATGGCGATGATAACACTATTAGATAACTGAAACACCAAGTCCAAAGCACAGTTATAGGACTGTTTGAATAATATAACAAACACTTACCATTAGATAGATCAAACATCAAGTTTGAAGCACAGTTATAGGACTGTTTGAAGGATATAACAAACACTTACCATTAGATAGATCAAATATCAAGTCCAAAGCACAGTTATAGGACTGTTTGAAGGATATAACAAACACTTACCATTAGATAGATCAAATATCAAGTCCGAAGCACAGTTATAGGACTGTTTGAATGATATAACAAACACTTACCATTAGATTGATCAAATATCAAGTTTGAAGCACAGTTATAAGACTATTTACATAACGAACACTTACCATTAGATAGAGCAAACATCAAGTTTGAAGAATTGTGGTAACCTTATTTATGTGATATTCTTCTTCCTTTTCTTCATCATACCTCCTTTGAGGGCGGTGTGTCCCACCTAATTATGCACCTCAAAGGTCAGAGTGGCCTGTATCTGTGTAAGGTCTTCTTCCTCTAGAGCAGTGGTTCTCAACCGGTGGGGAATATCCCCCCCCCCCCCCAGGGGGAATTTTAGGGTTTCCAGGGGGGAATTAAGATTATTTCAAGATCGCGTTAATACAAGAACCGATTACTTGATATTGTTTTTCCCTTCATACTGTACGGTTCTGTGCGTCTCACCCTTCTAAAATTCATTTTATAAAGTAAGTAGACCCATAAATCATGTTTTATGTGGACGTCTAGACTTGTTTTAGTATATGCTATTAAATTTAGCTTCCATTATTACATATACTGTGTAGGGGCGGAGGAAAAGGGCAGGGGGGATTTTTAGGTAGGAAATATGAAAGGGGGTGGGGGAGAATGATGTTCTGAAAATATGGTGAAGGGGGCCACGGACCAAAAAAGGCTGAGAACCACTGATCTAGACAGTGTCCAGCTAAAGTAACAGGCTCTGTGTACCTGTGTGTAGGTTCTCTCTCACAACAACTTCACCAAATAGGCCTTATGTCATACTCTTTACAATTTTCAACTGCCGTAGGAATCTTTAACATGCACAACTTCCACATAGGAACTCATTTTATGTCCTAAAGTGAGAAGGCTGGTATCCAGTCACACTATTCAAGAGATCAGGGGGATTATGATATCATTAGGTACCAATGATTCATGGGTAAATTCCCAGTTTGATGCTGAGAGGGAGCAGGGTAGCTTCTGAGCCTGACGTGGACACCAGAACTTCTCAGCCATGGCTCCCCTTAACAAGCACCTGGAAGAGGCTGGTGAAAGTAGAACATTACATTCCACTATCAGAAAGAGACAAATAATGTTCTTTTATCATTATATTTGACTATAAGAAAGAGACAATGTTCTTTGGTTATGTGACGAGAAAAGAAGCGTTGCAAAATATCATGAGGTAGAAAGAGAGACAAGATGCTGGATGATCTTATATGGTGGCATGGAGAAATAACAGAACTGATCCAGAACACCAAGGACCAAGATTTGTGGAGGGTCCTACACCATGTGACAGGGCACACAATAATTATGATTCATTGTGATGGTATAAGTCGGAATCAGTTTATATATAAACAGTGAAATGCATCATTTATTGCCCTGCAGGACGCAGAAAATGAAGGCTAATGATTGCTTTTTTGAAAAGTAAATCACACCAGCTACTTAACAGATTCAGTACCAAACAAAAAGCAGGGTTGGACCAAACAAAGAGGTATGGAAGAAAATAGGAAGTGTCACAGTTATGACTTAAAAGTTGTTACGAGGGTAAGTTAATAAGAAAGTCACAAATGGCTGTAGAAAATAACTAAATATGATAACAACTTGAAACCAGTTAATTTTTATACATATATTGTCCCTTTATGTCTCAAGATAATTTCCACCATCATTGATGCACTTATCCCATCGTTTTATCAGTCTTCCCAAGCCGGCTGCATAGAACTGCATGCTCTGTTTTCATTTACCTGCCATCCCACAGAACCATGTGACTTACTTATTGACTCGCCCTCGTAACTTTTTCTACCCAGCTATGCACCGCTTTATGGGACAATCATTTGTCAGCATAAACACTGAAAACCCACCTTGGCGGGAGACATCTCGTGAATGACGCCGAAGTTGAACGTGAAGTGAAAACGTGGTTTAGAAAACAGAGCACGCAGCTCTATGCAGCCGGTTTGGGAGGACTGATAAAACGATGGGATAGGTGCACCAATGTTGGTGGAAATTATGTTGAGAAATAAAGGGACAATGTATGTATAAAAATAAACTGGTTTCAAGTTGTTATCATATTTAGTTATTTTTCTACAACCATTTGTGACTTACTTATTAACTTACACTCGTAATAAGGTAGCAGACATGTATTATATTTCAAATAAAAGGGAGTGCTTTAAAAAAAATCTACTGTATATAAGCCCATGTTTGATACAGGAAGTCACTTATTAATCATCCCATGGCACTTAATCAGTTAAACATGTGAGTGCTACTCGTGTCAATGGCTAATGGACACACAAACATGCATCATAAACAGAAGTAAGGATACAATTTGAGGAGTTGGCTGTGGGACTTTCTGCTGTAGTTTTTGCAATTTTTCTGACTGTTTCCTCTCTCTTGTCCATGCACTTTGGCTGTTCTTGATGCTACTCTAAGACAGAGAAAAATTATGATGATTGTTATGTGCCATAAAAAGTTAATTTTTTTAACATCAATTCTCTTTTCAGGGAATACATCACACCTAGTTATGCACCTCGGGGGTCGGTATGTCCGACTTCAGTGTGCATGTGTGTACGGTTTATTTCTCTAGCCAGATTCCATCCAAGGTAGCAGGCTCCCTCTACCCATGGGTAGGCTGTCTTTTCTAACAATTTTCCCAGGGCAATATCCAAGCTCCTTACTCACTGAGATGTCCAACTGCCATGGAACTTTTAGTGTGCACAACCTACACACAAGACCTTTTATAGTGCACAACCTGCACACAAGACCTCCTATTTTTCAACCTTATCTAAGAAGGCTAGGGATGCAGCCTCACTACCCAAGAGAAGACAGGGATGTGTGAGATTAGACAGCAATCTTCTTCTTCTTCAGCATTCCGAGCCATTGAGGTTCTTTGCTGCAGATACAATCCGCCTCCATTCGTCTCTCTGGTTGACCTTCTCTTGCCAGTCGTTGATTCCAAGTGCTTGTAGGTCTGTATATATATTATCTCTCCATCATCTTCTTGGTCTACCTCGGGGTCTACAGTCATTTATTTCCTGAGAATAAGCGAGTTTTGTTTCCCTATTATCTTCCATTCTTTCTATATGCCCCAGCCATTGTAGTCTATTAGCCTTCATGATACCAGTGATTAGCGGGGACTTAAACAGATCATAAATGTCTTTGTTACTTCTTCTTTTCCACTCTCCACTTTGTGTATCCCTAATGGGTCCAAAGATGCGTCTTAAAACTTTGTTCTCAAAGGTTTGTAACAAGGCTTCGTCTCCTTTCGTTGTACGCCAGCTTTCAGAGCCATACAACACAACTGGTCTTATCAGTGTTTTGTATATTGTGATCTTGGTGTTACGAGATAGCGCATTTGATTTTAGCAGATGCTGTAGTGCATTGTATATCTTATTTCCAGAGTTGATTCTAGTTTGTATTTGTTCCCTAATGATGTTGGAGCAGTTGAAGATTGTACCCAGGTATTTGTATGTTTCCATTCTTTTAATGGTCATATTATCTATTTGTATATGGCCAGAGTTTTTAACCCTTCCTTCTCTTGAAATTACCATATATTCTGTCTTATTTTGGTTCTTGTAAAATGTCCAGCCTATGCTGGGATTTGAATCCAGTAATTTCTTAGCCTAAGTAAGGCCATGTAAGCTCCCAGCCATGCTTTCCTCAGTTATCATTGTGTTTGCAATGTAAACAAATGAATTGTAAACATTGTCCTTTTAGGTAAAGAAACAGAAAAGGACTCTTTATACACACCCTGAGAACATGGTGACAAGTGGCAAAGAACAAAAGGAAGACAGAAGAAGTAAATATTTAGAAAGCTCACCACATGGCATAACTGAGACAAAAACACAGAGCTAATCCACGACTCTGGTGATTGTGTGAGATGGTGAAGCATGAACGCCCATGCTTATTGACATGACACATAATGGTGATGATGAGGAGGAGGTGGAGGAGATGTATTCGGTATATGGTGCTTACCCCATATTTTTATTGATTAATCGGCACTGGAGGGGTAATATAATTAATATTATTTTGGCCGACTTTACTTCCCTAGCCATTTCCTGGTATCCAGTTTGGGTTAAAATATAGAAAACTTCTTGTAATTTTAGACCCTAGTGCATGGAGGGACAGGTGGCCAGTCTTTCCCATGCACAACAAACGGCAAATGTGGCAAATGCAGATGTCAAACCCTCGCCTGAAAAATATGCATGCCACTTTTAGTGTAACATCCTGGCCACCACACCAGTGCACTCTACAACAGTTACCTTCATGGTTTTGCACAGAACTCCATATTTTGTCAGTGGTTTCAGCACTTTAGCTTCCAGCCTTTGCACCTGCAAAAAAAAGGTATTTTCATCATTCAAAGACAATGATCAGGTCAATTTCATGATTCTCCAAAACTGTTGTGAACATATGTTACACACATACAGTATGTATGTCTGTATTCATAAATATATGTGACGGCTAGCCTGTTACATTCACTCACACGTACCATGTGTTTTATTGTGGTCACATATACATAACAGAAGGTGTATTATACCTACATATACTAGTGATTATATGTATCAATCAGACATGATTTGCATAAATTATGATAATACTGTTGCTATTATGTTGATTCTTGAATCAATCAGTCGTATAAGAAAGAGAGTGCTGAAATGCTATATAGAACCTGTTTTGCTGTATGGCAGTGAATCTTAGAATGTAAATGAACAAATTAGGAAGAACTTCGAAACAACAGAGATGTTTCTGAGACGAATGTTGCGAATTCCTTGGACTGCCAGAGTAACTAACAACGTTTGCCTGAAAGAGGCTAATGAAACTAGAATATTATATACAACAATAAGAATGAGACAAACAGCTTTCTTTGGTGATGTAATGAGAAGATAGGCATTGGAGAACATCGTGACGACTGGAAAAATCAAGAGGAAGAGAGGCAGAGGCAGACCATGAGAAATGATGCTGGATGGACTGAGACGGTGGTATGGAGGAATATCATCAACAGAGTTGATCCAGAACACCAAAGATGGAGATCTGTAGAGAGCCATGAATGCTTATGTCAGCTGACAGGGAATTTGATGATGATACTAATGATTAGTAAGGATCATCATCATCACACACCAGACATGTCCATAGATGTTCCGATCCCCTCCTTAGCATCTCTATCAGTGTGCTCGAGAGGTCATACCAGTTCTATGTTGGTTAATCAAATGTCTGGGAGTCTCTGTGGCAAAGACGTCAAGCCGTCTGCCTCATGCTCTGATGGTTGTGGATTCAATTTCTGGCTATGTCTTTTGGTTCACGAGTGCATTTTCTTGGAGGCTCCTGAGGGTCATCACTGGAGCTACACCATATTGTGATTTAAGTTGTGGTTTAAGAGGTAAGAGGATCGACTTCAAAGCACCAGGTTTTATCCCATATGGCCTGGTCACTTTCCTTAGGGCGGCCTGCTAAAATCATCACACACAGCATGAACTGGACCACCAACAGGAATCTCCAATTAAATTGCATTCGTGAACCAAATGATATAGCCCTGGAATAGAACCCACAGCCTTTGAAGCGCGAGGTTAGTGTCGTAACCACGTCACCATGTGTTTTTTTTTTAATGTGTGGCAGCTCCCACCTTTACTCCCATCTTCCTCACTCTGGGCAAGGAAGCAGATTCCCAGGTTTCCTTAAAGTCATCTGTTTGTTCAGCATCTCTTATTGCGCTGATGATTTCCTGTCCATCCATTGGTCTTCCCACCTCGATTATCACCATGTTTGTCACCCAATTGGCTCGTTCATTGCCTTTCATGCCAGAGAGCTCTACACATAATGTGAGCAGTGATTTTTGAACAGATAGAACAATTGCTTGTTTCATGCTGAGGCCCATAAAGAAAGCAAAAAATAATAACACTGTACCCTACCATGTGTGTCATAAGAGGCAACTAAGGAGGGTTGGGGTGAGACTGGCAACCTCATCCTATAGAAAACTTCAGCTGCACAATCCAACCATTTATGAACAAGTCTACAAAGGACTTGGTGAGAGTTGGTTGAGGACTTTTGTTCCACTGGGAGATAGAAGAGAATAGAAGAAGATAGACAAGCATGCATCATAGCTAGTATGTTATCTTATATATAAAAGGCAATCTCCGTCTGTATGTCCGTATGTCCTTTATACGTTCGCGAACGGCCCATCCGATTGAGATGAAATTTTCTGCACGTCTTCCTTTCATTCTAGCGCAGCCAACTGTGATATTTTTTTAGTGTGAAATCGGCTGCTTACCTAATATTATTTCATTTTTCATTATAATTTCATATATCTCAGGGGACTTAACTCTGTAAAAGTTATTTCAAGGGGCATAACTTTTCTGTATAACTTATAGTCATATTGTGGCATCGTTTTCAAAGATTTATAAACTCTTTGTCCATAGTTATGTACCGGCATATGAGTTATAATAAATAATGATACAATCTTTAAGGTATTTTCAAAGTTTTCATAAAAATAATGCATAATGCATAACATTGTAACTCATCTTTTTATGCTTAAAGAATAAATAAATAATAGTTACCTTATCTCTATCAAGTTTGAAGATTTTATATTTCTTTACACTGTCGCCAACTCTAAGAAGACATGGAACAACTTCAGCCATTATTAAATCTACAGGCATATGCGTTATATTCCTCCTCCTCCTCCTCTCCCCTCCTCCACCTCCTACCCTCTTCCCCTCCCCCCTCCTCTTCCCTCTTTCTCCTCCTCCTCCCTCTTCCTCCTCCTCTTTCCTCCTCTTCCCTCTTCCTCCCTCTTCCTCCTCCTGCCTCCTCACCCTCCTCCATCCTCCTAATCACTCCTCTTCCTTCCTCCTCCTCTCTCCTCCTACTCCCTCCTCCTCCTCCTCTTTCTCCTCCCTCTTCCTCCCCCTCCCTCTTCCTCCCTCCTCATCCTCTCTCCTCCTCCCTCTACCTCCTTCCTCCTCCTCCCTCCACATCCCTCCTCCTCCTCCCTCTTCCTCCTCCTCCCTCCTCATCCTCCCTCCTCCCCTCCCTCCTCCTTCTCCCTCTTCCTCCTCCTTCTCCCTCCTCCTTCTCCCTCTGCCTCCTCCCTCCTCCTCCTCTCTCCTCCTGCATTCTTCTCCTCCCTCCTTCTCCCTCTTCCTCCTCCCACCTCTTCCTCCTCCCTCCTCCTCCTCCCTCTTCCTCCTCCCCTCCTCCTCCTGCCTCCTCCTCCCTCCTCCTCCTCTCTCCTCCTCCCTACTACTCCTCCTCCTTCCTCCTCCCTCCTCCTCCTCTCTCTGCCTATCTCTTCCTCCCTCCTACTCCTCCCTCCTCCACCTCCCTCTTCCTCCTCCCAGCTCCTACTCCTCCTTTTTCTTCTTCTTCTGCTGCTGCTGCCGCTGCTCCATTTACCCAAGTTAATTGTTGGGGAAGATGTAAAGATCTTTCAAGTGCTCTTTCTAATGCTTTTTGGAAGTTGGTCTTCGTTTATCTAAGGTTGTTCTAAGTGCAACCAATAAATGATTAGACAGACAGACAGACAGACAGACAGACAGACAGACAGACAGACAGACAGACAGACAGACAGACAGTCGGGAACAGGAACTTATATGACTACTTATATGAATTAAATGAGATGCTCCCCATCAGGGGCTGGGCGAAGCCGGGCCGGATCAGACAGACAGACAGACAGACAGACAGACAGACAGATAGACAGACAGATAGATAGTCGGGAACGGGAACGTGAGCTTATATGACTACTTATATGAATTAAATGAGATGCTCCACACCAGGAGCTGGGCGATGCCGGGCCGGGTCAGACAGACAGACAGACAGACAGACAGACAGACAGGCAGACAGACAGACAGTCGGTAACGGGAACGGGAACTTATATGACTACTTATATGAATTAAATGAGATGCTCCCCACCAAGGACTGGGCGAAGCCGGGCCGGGTCAGCTAGTGTTTAATAAAATATGTGACAACTAGATTTTGTAACATGTCAAATGTAAAATATGTGACAACTAGATTTTGTTACATGTCAAATGTAAAAGAGAGATGGAAGCTTCATTAGATGTTTGTCTAATTAATTATGAAAGCTCAGTGATTGTTGATTATATATATAATGTACATTGCTGAATGATGCAATCACAATAAAACACATAAATCTAGCATGTATTTGTTTCACTGTGATTGCATAGGCGGTAGTATCATATTTTTTGCATTTCATTATGTTTGATTTATCGATTCATGAATCATCATCACAGCAATCCAGGTGAACCCATAGACGCTCTATCTGCTCCAGGAAATGTTACAAAGTGAAAGGGTTGTCTTTGCTGCACCAGATTTATCCCATACTGCTCAGTCTCTTTCAGCAGGACAGTCTGCCAAAAGCATTGCTCAAAACACAAACTCCATAGTTCCAGCGCAGACCCCTAGGAGTCTCAGAGAAAATTGCACCAGTGAACTGAATTACAGAGTTTTGAATCGAACCCACCTTTCGAGAGCAAGGCAGACCCCATACTTGTTGTAAACATGTAAAAGTTCTCTCATACAGCCCTCCCTACCGGACCCACACTTACCTCCTAATTTGAGCATCTTTGAATATGTTGTTTCATCCATTATTGTGTCTTTACCTATTAGTCATTTATAGATAGTCGTCAGTATGTATGTAATTGTGTATATCATAAGGATTACTATTATGTGTATCATTAGGTATCACTATTGTGTGTATCATAAGGTATCACTATTACAAATATTGTAAGTTATCACTATTGTGGTAACATAAATTATCACTATTGCATATATCATAACTTATCTTTAACAACAAACCTCAGTATTCCTGTAATCCTGTACTGCTGACAGATTTTCAACAAAACTCAGCAGACTGGATTTAGTTGTGGTACTCAGTTTTTCAGTTTCGGCATAATCTTTGAGTTGATGAACAAATATGTCACCTGGCAATCATGAGAAACAGGAAACATGTGATTCATACACTCTTTAAATATTGGATAAGCTTGAAAGTTCCAAATTAAACAACAGACAAGTGTACTATTTCTTCACAGATTTTTCCTGATATTATTTTAGTAATTACAGATATTATTTTAGTAGTTAAAGACAATGACCTTGACATGAGGATTATAGAATGTGACAGACAAGATGGTTAATAAAGAAGTCCTAAACCAACTAGGAGAAAAATATAAGAAAATAATTGAACAAGATAAAAGATAACATTCTGCTGAATACCATAATGGAGAGAGAGGTGACGGTATAGACAATGATTTCAGTGGGAAGATAACATCAACAGATGGACGTAATAAGATGGCAGACTGCGCCATTATGGTATGGATGCTGCAAAATCATTCCAGTAACCTTCAGTGTGAAGATGGCAAATGAACTTCTTCTCTCTTCAAATAAATTGTTTATATCTGCAATGTTATCTGTTGTATAAATTTCACTGTCTTGTTTAGTTCACTTAGCTTACCTTCCACGGTTTTATCTCTTAAGTCAAAATGTTTATGTTGATATGTTGTATTATGGATAGTCTTGTAGTACATGGTCTGCTGTCTGTGGCACCAAGCCACATGTTCAAATGGCTGATTCGCTGATATTAATGTTGTATATTTGCAATTGAATGTCTTGTTCTGAGGTGCAGAATGATTTGTTCTAGCCTATCTGTAATATGGTAATCATCTTGTGCTGGTGTTGGTGGCTTTCTAATTCAACTAATAATTCTTTTTCTTTTGGTGGAAAATGATTGATACATCTGGCTGCTCTTTTGTTGCACTTCCTTAGCTGGTTGATAAGATTTCTCATGTCCAGGCATTCCATGGTGAGACAGCATCCAATGGATTGAATCTGATACCTGTATAACTGACAACACTAAATATTTAACATCAAGCAGGTTTGTGTCACAACTGTAGACTACTTGGTGGTTCTCCTTACAGGCCTATTGTTTGTCAGGATCTGAGCAGAGGATTCTGGAAGCACCTAAACATATTCTTACCTTTCATCCCTACAACTTAACCTATTATTTTCCACCTTTCCTTTTTCACTGCCTTCTGTTTTATTTTCCTATTTCTTCTGCCTTCAGTTTTATTTTCCTATCTCTTTGCTTCCCTGATGTCCAATATTACGTTTTCTTTCACTTTAGTGTTCGAATAACCATCTACAGATGAACAGTTAGGATACGTTTGCTTTCAGTTAAGTATTCTTACTTTCTGTTTGTTGGCAAAGACTTTGGTTGAAAATTTATTTGTGTGTCTGTTTCTATCTTTCATGTATTGAGCTTCTCAATCACATTTCACATTCATTAAGCTTTTACATCGGCTCGATAGCAATTATCCCTATTATCACAAGTGACAACATAATGTAGTGCATGAAATGATAAAACTATGTTTATTCTTTCTATACAGCCTCCCTACAAGTGAGCACTCAGTAACACCTTGTGAAGCCCTAGAATGTCCTTATCTTCTTCTGCCCTTTATTACCCACTGGGATATAGGTCCTGAACAAAACCATGCCCTGTCGTCCTATCTTTTCCTGCAGCTCCCTTCATGTCCTTCCAATATTACTTATCTCTGTAACTCTTTTCCCCATGTGTTGTAGGTCTCCCGCTATTTTGTTCGCCTTGTGGGTTCCAGACAAGAGAGTGTCTAGTTAAAATGTCCTCAGGTTTTAATCAGTCTGTGTTTTAAGGTTTAAAGGCAAGAGAATTGACTTCACACAACCGGGTTTTATTCCACATGGCTCGGTTTCTTTCAGCATGGGGACTTGTTGAAAGTGTCACATAAAGCACAAACTAGCGATGACCCCCAGGAGTCTCTGAGAAAACCACACTAGTGAACCAAATGAAGGAGTCCAGAATCGAACCCACAACCTTCGAAGTTCAAGGCAGGCAGCTTAACCATATTCTATCTCGTTGAATGGGACTATTCATATATTTGCAAACCAGGAAGACATAGCTTAGAGCATTCCCTCCGGTTCCCCGGTGAGTGTGTGTTTCCTATCCAGTGCCAGCTCTTAACCACTTGATTCATTGGAATTTATTTAGTTATCTCCATGGGCTCTACATCATCATTTCTGTCATACCATTTTAGTCCCACTCTAGAATGTTACAGAATAATAACATTCTGCAGAATTGTGACTGAGAAAGCCACCACTATGTTGATGAGATGTGTATTTGCAAACATCTACTAAAACTGTATCAGATATGCAAAAACCATGACACATACATACTTTTATTGCGCAGTCTGGCTGATTTCCTGATGACTGATCCAAGAGTTTCACAAAAGAGACCATAATATTTCTCCACTGCTGCCACACGTCCCTGTGCAAGCTTCACTTGCTTCTCCCTTCATGAAACAGAGATTAATGGCATAGACAAGGCTACCTTGTAGAACAGCTGATTACACATAAATACCCATATAAAAGGACACTTTTTTGTGGCGTAAATGGTGCAAGTCCCATATTTGTATAGACCACTGAGTGATATGGTTCTCTTTTACTTCCCAGAGCATTTCCTAATACCCATTTTAGACTGGGTCGATCTGACATCCAGGATTTTGTAAACATTGGCCTTGGCTCACAAGTCAACTCAACTTAAAATGGGTACTAGGGTATGCTCTGGTAAGTAAAGGTAGTCATCCAAATATTGACTACATTGCCACATCAAGTGCCAATTATAGACCATATCTCCACATCAAGTGCCAATATTGACCACATCCCCACATCAAGTGTCAAATATTGACCACATTACCACATCAAGTGTCAAATATTGACCACATTTTCACATCAAGTGCCAAATATTGACCATATCCCCACATCAAGTGTTAAATATTGACCACATCACCACATCAAGTACCAAATATTGACCACACCAAGTGCCAAATATTGACCACATCAAGTGCCAAATATTGACCACTTCCCCACATCAAGTGCCAAATACTGACCACACCAAGTGCCAAATATTGACATCTCTACATCAACTGCCAAATATATTGACCACATCTCCACATCAAGTGCCAAATATTGACCACATCCCCACATCAAGTGCCAAATATTGACCACATTCCCACATCAAGTGTCAAATATTGACCACATTTTCACATCAAGTGCCAAATATTGACCACATCCCGCATCAAATGTCAAATATTGACCACATCACCACATCAAGTGCCAAATATTTACCACACCAAGTGCCAAATATTGACCACACCAAGTGCCAAACATTGGCCACATCAAGTGCCAAATATTGACCACATCCCCACATCAAGTGCCAAATATTGACCACATCCCCACATTAAGTGCCAAATATTGACCACATCTTCACATCAAGTGCCAAACATTGACCACATTTTCACATCAAGTGCCAAATATTGACCACATTCCCACATCAAGTGCCAAATATTGACCACATTTTCACATCAAGTGCCAAATATTGACCACATCTTCACATTAAGTGCCAAACATTGACCACATTTCCACATCAAGTGCCAAATATTGACATCCCCACATCAAGTGCCAAATATTGATCACATCTCCACATCAAGTGCCAAATATTGACCACATCTCCACATCAAGTGCCAAATATTGACATCCCCACATCAAGTGCCAAATATTGACCAATGACTTAAATTTTGTTAATATGGTAGCAGACATGGGCACTTTTCCGAATAACGTCCCAAATGGGGACATAACTCTGTAGTGTAAAAAGCATCCCTTACAGGGCCTTATTAGGTGATATAATAAAAATAAATATTAAACACTACAAACTAAAATACAGAAGTGAGAAAATGGAATTACATACCAATAATATTTCAGTTATATGTGGAAATTGTGGCACAAAAGTTGTAAATACTGTCCAAAAGCATGTTCTTTGTGAAAAAAATTTTACATATCGGAATGAGCATTTAATGTTTTGTCGATCACTTCTGGTTCAGTTTGATGTGGACGGCTAGACCGATCGATGGATGCAATAAATGTTTTTGGGCACGGAGGGCCATCAGTCATCGGAGTGTATACCTATCAGTTATATGTGGAAATAGATATACACTCCGACGACAGTCAGGGCCCTCCGGGCCCAGGAAACATTTACTGCATCCATCGATCGGTCTAGCAGTCCACGTCACATTGAACCGGAAGTTATCGACAACATCAACTAATGAGGCCCTGTAAGGGATACTATTTACACTACAGAGTTATGTCCCCATTTGGGACCATTATTCAGAAGAGTGCCGCAGACATGTATGGTGTGTTAAAACATAGCTGTGCAACAGCAGCTGTGTTTCGAGCGCTTAATAAGAATTGTCAATTGGGAATTGCGTGCGCGACATCTTTGTCGGTCCCAATTTTTACTTTTCGCTCACATGGGCGCTTCTCTACCCCCACTTCCCTCCCGCTTGACCTTTGACCTGTTTACCATACATCCGGTCGATACAATCCACTGACAGTCCAATGCGTGTCAGTATCTGATAGCAAGGATACAGATTCAGATAAGTACCTTTACTTAGTTTAATATTGTCATATAGTATGTTTCATGTAGTTTTATGTCGGTTTCGGTTTGTGTTTGTTTGTCCTGTGCTGATGAAGGCTTTCCCCGCAACGTCCTATTTGTCTCTTGTAGTCGTGTTTCAGTAAAGCTCACAATCTACTTCTCGTTTTTTGGTGATTCATTCATTGTGTTAAAACATAACATTTCGGCAATATATAAGCCCACGGGAGCTACGGGAAGCTGCTTAAGACGATTAATCATCCCATGACACTTAATCAGTTAATTCTGTTTGTGTCCCCTTTCTTAAAATTGCTAAACTTAGCTCATTAATGAAGCAACTATAAACGATAACCGATAACGAATCAGATTTTATATTTCATATTCTGTTAGGCTCGACGCTAAAGTAAGCTTACATATATGAAATTTAAAATCTGATTGGCTGTCGCTTAGGCTATAGTTGCTTCATTAATGAGCTAATAAATAGGAATACTATACCGTATAGTCCTTACTATGGTATATTGCGTTTATTTCTTCGTGTGGTTCCAAACTTCAGTTAGTACCATAAACTGCTAAGTAAAACAACAGTAAATTCCAGAATAAAAATATGTTTCCATGTTGAATTGAAGACATGCGGATTGTAATATTGAAGCACAATAGTAAAATTAATTATTTATACAATAATAAACATTAGTAATTTGGAATTTCACACCTGTTTTCAGCCGAATCGCGCTGTTCATTCATCGTACGACTCGTAACTTTCTGCCCATCCAAGAACGACAGTGTCTGGTAACAGGTCCCAAACCAAGTCTCAACTTGTAATAGAATTTCCCTCCCCTTCAACGTGTCTGACTCGAGGCGTTAGCGAGTGCTGTGTGAAAGCGACCTGTCGCGTGCCGACAAACAGGTGTGTCTGTAATTCAATATCAGCTTCTGCGGTGAGCGTGTGGACTGCTTGTTATGTGTGTCGAAGTGGTTCAACCGTCTGCCTCGCGCTCCGAAGGTTATGGGTTCGATTCCGAACTTCGTCTTTCGGTTCACGAATGCAATTTTCTCGGAATCTCCTTGGGGGTGGTCGCTGGGTGTACGGAGTTCGTGCTCTGAGCGACGTTTTCGTTGGACAGCTTTGCGGAAAGAGACCAAGTCAATGAGTTGCATACCCTTCACAGGATGTAGTAGTCAACTCCAGCATTTTTTTTTTTTGCAGTTTGTGATTCCTGCGTTCAGCAGTTTGCCATTGCTTTCTGAACGACCGGCACTCTCACTATTGTGGGGAAACCAACGCAATGCGGTCTGCTTCCAAATCGCTCACAGCTGTGTTTCGAACGCGGTATGCGGGATTACGAATCGCATTCGTAACTACTTCGCCACGCAGCGGGCATAGAGACTTGCCATATGAGATTTTTTTTTTTTTAACGGGTGCCTTCAAACACCACTTTTAATATATTAGGTCACGATAGTAACAGATGGCCGGACTCCGTGGCCAAAGGCTTGCGAACGCGATTTGTGAGCCGCTTACCACTCGTTCGAAACACAGCAGCGACCGATTTGGCAGCAGACAGTGTTGCGCTGGGGTTTTAACGTGCTGGTATGGGAGCCAATATGTCAAACTACTGAACGTAAAACTTGCCAAGACATTAACAACAGCAGTAAATTGTTGGAGTTGACAGCGATGTCCTGTAAATAGGATATGAAGGGGGAAATGTAACAGATGGGCAATTAGTTCCCTTCCTGGATAATTTCTTTTCCATTAAAATCATAGTCGTGTCTTACGACTAGAGGTAGAGGAGCGGCTGGCCGAGTGGCTAGAACGCCGGATTCTCCTTCAGGAAACCCGGGTTCGATCCCTCGGTAAGGTGTGGGATTTTTTTCTATCGGGAGCAAAAAGAAAATCCTAACCTGCACAGTTCGCGGCGACTGCACTAGCCAGGCGGCCTTAATTCCTCGGGCTCAAAGACACCCCCCCCCCCCCATACACCGCAAGGGACTATATTGGCAGTAAATGACAGTTGGCAGTCTTACAACTCGTGTTTCAGCTATCAAACAACACGTGTTCAATAGACCACCCAGATGATATAGTCACAGAACAACAGCTTATAAATGTGTTGAGGTATTGATTTCGGTACTTTTTCACCCCAAACAAACGTCACCAGCTATATTTAGGGTCACCAGCTATATTTAGCACTGGCGGTGATCTCCTGTGTTCGGGTACAGTGCGTGTTAGTGCGTTTCAATTGCCCCACATTGTTTCTTTGGCTTTGGCAACCGTTTCTGTGTGCGTGTGTGTGTGCGTCTGTCTGTCTGTCTCATCATGAATTTTCTGGAACTGGCAGCAGCTGTCCACGACAAGCAGAGTAGCTTTGCTTTTCTGCAGCATCATTGCATCTGACATTCTGCTAGACGCTGTTCTCATAATCATGTCATCATAGTGCTATCGCTGACTGAGCGTCAGGACAGATGGAGATGCCGATATTCACCATGTATGTCGGCAGGACATCCCGCTGAGACAAGGCACATGGCTGCAAGGCTCGCATCTTCCGTACAGACACATCATTCTTTTTGTATACTGCTGGTCTCAAGAGTTGAAAAGCATTTCATTTTGCCAGTTACAGTTGAGGGGATGTCGCCGAGAGCAACTGTTGCACACCGATAATATTGCGCACCGAGCTACGGCGTAACACAGGGAACCCCTGGATGTGACGTCATACCCTGGGATTCCGTTTCTTTGGGGTGAATTAAGGCAAAAGTACCTTGATTTCTCCTCTTAGAAGGTAACGAGAATGAAATAATAATAATAATATGACATGGCACATTAACTCCATACACATGTTAAAACTAGTTGCATATCTTTTACAGGACGTCGTAATCAGCCAAGGCATTTTCGGCTGCCTGTGATTTGCTGGGCAATTTTATGTTCAGTAGATTGCCATTACTTTCTGAGCGACTGATTTTCTTCATCTCATCTCATTTTATTCCTCTTGTACCTTTCGGTGTCGAGGTGAAGCATAGACAGCGACAGGGTGTCCGTTTATGGGCTTCATGTATCGAGATTCATCCCATGTACTCTGCGATCCCCTCTGTCCATCGTTTACGTGCTTCCATTTGGCCTGTACAAGTGCTCATGTTCAGTCTGTTGTGTAAAATTCTAAAACCTGTAACTCTTACTCAGTTTTCAATCAATCATGTGCCATGCCGGAAAGCGTGGGCGGTCATGATTCGCCATTTCACTCGATCACCAGAGTCGTGGATCAGCTCAGTGTTCCTGTCTCGTCCATGCAATGTGGCCAAGCCATCCAGGTATTTTCCTCTCGGTCTTCCTCTTGGTCTGTTCCCTTCGATCTTGCCAGCTGTCACTAAGTTCTCCAGTCCATTTCTTCTCATAACATGTCCAAAAAATTTTGACTGTCTACGTCTAATTTCTCTAATCAATCTACGATTTTCATTTGTCTCTTGTAGTACTTGTTCATTGGTTTTTCTGTCTGTCCATGGTATTCTTTGCATTTTCCTCAGAAACCACATTTCTGCAGCCATCAGATGTTTTTCTGCTTGACTGCACATTGTCCAAGTTTCACATCCATACAAAAGAACAGGCTCTATGTATCCCCTCAACACTCTTTTTCTCGTTTCAATTGACATCATTTTATTGGTCAGAATGTTTTTCATCTTGCTAAAGGCTACTTTCGCAATGGCGATTCTTGTTCTAATCTCTTCAAGGCATCTGCCATCAGATGTTATGACTGTTCCGAGATAATTGAACCGATTCACTTGTTGAAGAATATTCCCATTTACTTGTATATTACATTGTGGTACTTCGTTCTTCCTAGTGACGACCATAACCTGTGTCTTCCTACAATTTAATTCCAACCCCAGCTGCTCACTGTGTACAACCACAGCGTCTACTAATTGTTGCAGATCCTGTGCATTGTCTGCAATCAATACTGTATCATCTGCATATCTAATGTTATTTATGTTTCGTCCTCCAATGCTGATTCCATTTAGGTCTTCTACATTTCTGAAAATATTTTCACTGTATAGGGAAAAAAGATCTGGAGACATTACACATCCCTGCCTAACACCTCTCTTAATAGGTTGGTATTGTCCTACTTCATTATCAATCCTTATGGCAGCTTGTTGTTTCCAATATATGTTTTTTATAAGTCTAATGTCTTTCCCATCAATTTGTAGATCTGCAAGCATATCCACAATGTTGACATGTCTAACTCTATCAAAAGCCTTTGTGTAGTCAATAAAGCAAAGATGTATATCCTTGTTTACTTCTAAAGCACGTTCAATAACTGTTCGCAGCATATACACAGCATTTACTGTACCCTTTCCTTCTACAAAACCACATTGTTCTTCCCCTATTTCAGGTTGTATTTTCTTCCTCACTCTTTGCATGATAATTCGTAACAAAATCTTTGTGATGTGACTCATTATACTAATTGTTCTATGTTGATCACATTCTAAGGCTCCTGATTTCTTTGGGATTGCAATAAATACAGAATTACATAATTCAGAAGGTATATCTCCAGTATCATATAATGTGTTCAGCAGTCTAGTGACTTGCTCTAGTCTAAATTCTTCTAGAGCTCTAATCATTTATGTTGTGATGTTATCTGCACCGGGGGCCTTGCCAGCTTTCATATGCTTAAGAACATTTTGAACCTCCATCTTTAAAATTGCTGGTCCTTCATTATTAAATCTAATAGCATACTGTTCCTCTCTGTTATCATTATACAGGTCTTTCACATAATCTGTCCATACATGTAGAATCGGATCTTTTTCTATTATGACTTTGCCATCTTTAGTTTTTAGACAGCCTGTTGGTGTACTTGTTCTTTTATTAGTAAGTTCCTGAACTCTTTTGTGCACTAATTTGGTATTTTGACTGTTGTGTTGTTTTTCAATTTCTAAGCACTTTTCCTCAAGCCATGATTCTTTTGCCTTCCTACATAATATTCTGACTTGTCTGTGAATTTCTTCATATTTGGCAGGATTATTTTTGTTGAGTCTTCTTGTTTCCATTAAGTGTAAAATTTCCTCTGTCATCCATTTCTTACGACCCACCTTCTTTAATTTTGGAATAGTTTTTTCTGCAGCCACATTGATTGAATTCTTTAACATTTCCCATTGATCATCCACATCCTGGAATAGGATCTCTAGA
Source organism: Cepaea hortensis (assembly GCA_963921405.1). Taxonomy (NCBI): domain Eukaryota; kingdom Metazoa; phylum Mollusca; class Gastropoda; order Stylommatophora; family Helicidae; genus Cepaea; species Cepaea hortensis. The sequence continues at coordinate 38,546,725 of OY992889.1, forward strand.
TCAGACAATATTTCAAACCTGTTCTGTACTTCTATGTTGAATTTGTTTTGTATTTCCTTGTCATTACTCAATGTACACAAATCATATTTAGTGTTCCCTGTTGTATACTTGACTTTCTTCAACTTTATCCTCAATGTTCCTGTGAGTAGTCTGTGGTCACTATAACAATCAGCACTGGGAACTGTTTTTGCTACTGTTAGCGCGTTTCTAAATCTTCTGCTAATGAGAATGTAGTCAATCTGGTTTCTAATCCTGCTATCAGGACTCCTCCAGGTCCATAATCTTCTAGGGTGTTGCTTGAACCAGGTGTTTCCTACAATCATTTCCTGTTCTTTTGCCCACTCTAATAGTCTGTATCCTCTTTCATTTCTCTCTCCTAAACCATAGTTTCCTACTGTGTATCTATCCCCTTCTTCTTCTTTGCGTTCATCCGGAGTGATTTTTTCAGATGTGATTGCGGTGTGTCTGGTTAGGCACCCTCGGGTCGAAACCCTCAGGCCAACACATCCGACTTTTAGCGTGCATTTTTGACCAGGTTAGCAATCCTGGGATCTATCCCCTTGATTTCCTACTTTTGCATTGAAGTCCCCTATTATGATGTTTATTTCTGAATTTTTACATTTCTTTAAGGCAGACTCTATGTCATTATAAAATTCCTCTACACTATCTTCACTGGACTCTCCTGTTGGGGCATATACTTGAATAACATTTATGTTAAAAGGTCTGCCACTCAATTTAACTAGTAGAACTCTGTCCGACACGGCCCAATATCCCTGAACAGACGTTGATGTTTTCCGGTCCAAAATTATTGCCACTCCCCTATGTCGATCCTCACCTCCAGAATAAATCATCTTAAAATCTTTATGTATCTTGATGCCTGCTCCTGTCCATCTCGTTTCGCACATACCTAATATATTAATTTTTTCTCTTTGAATTTCTTGTGTTATGTTCTCTAATGTTCCGTCGTTGTTTAACGTCCTAACGTTCCATGTTCCTAATTTTAATGTCTCTGTCCTTGTCTTGCGATGATCAGTCTTTAAGCGAATCATAATATCAGTTTTACTGAACCCAATATCTCTGCAATTGCCATTTTCCTATCCTGGTCTATGATTTTCTTCACTTCTGCAGCATTTGCATCATTGCACTCTGAGGACGGTCATCCTGATCTTGGCAGATGAGCAACTTGGGAACGGGCACACTTAAACTGCAAACACCAATTTTTTTTTGCAGAAGAATACGAAAGACAGACTTCCTCAAACACTGGCTCCATCTCCCTGTGTATTTCAGTAAGTGTTTTTCCCTGTAACATCAAGAATTTTATCAGTCCTGGCGTCGGATTTCTCCATTGTTCTGACAAACCGTTGGATGTGCAGATCTATTGCAAAGGCTAATGGGCGCGTCTTGAAAAAGGAGAGTCTGGCATATGAGACTACGACCTCCAGCATGAGAATGGAGGTGGAGGTAGTAACAGCGGCATTCCGCTGGCTAGAAGAGATTACTGCAACATACGTTGTATTCATTACGGATTCAAAGAGTATGCTTAGCAAGGTGGAGAAAGGAATGTTTCGTGTGGAATGGCTCTCGTCGCTTCAGAGGTCACAGATTGTCAAAATTGTATGGATATTTTGCCCTGGCCATGCAGGTGCACGCGGGAATGAACAGGCTGATAGGCTAGCAGGGAATTTACCTCTTGGTGGTATTTTGCTTTTGGACACGGGGGAGGTGGTCGTGCGCTTGTGGGACCAGGTGGAGAAGGCGGAGGAACAGATTGAGAACCCATATGTGGAAAGAATGAGATTGAGGGGGATCGGCAGGGGTTCTGGAAGAATCTCAAAACTGGGAGGGAAGACCAGGAGAACTCTTAATCAGATAGCGGTGGGAACGATTCTTTGCTGGCTGTTGAACGAGGGGACGGAGCACATATGGGAAGTCCTGAGTGCAGTGATGTCGGTTCTTTACTCAACTCAACTGCGCAGATCTGGTCAATAGGGTGTGTTGTGCCATGCACCATATCTGGAAAACCAGTTGAGGAGGGAAATTCATAATTCATATGTCCATTACAAATTGAATGAGCTATACATGTGCCAAATTTCAATTTCCTCCGCCTACTCCTTCATGGTCAGGCTAAAGACTTATGAGAAGCCACTTGTACATCATTCCTTGTGGTATACTGTTAGTTCGTAATTTAGTCATATGGCCAAACCATTTAACTTTCCGTTTTCTGATGACATCTAGCGCTGCTATAACCTCCATTTTAGATTTAATTTAATCATTTCAGATTCTCTCTCTTCTTGATACATTGAGTATTATTATCAGGAATCTTATTTCTGTTGTGATTTTAAGTTTTTCTTTTTCTGTCATTGTTACGGTTTGGCATTTGTAAGATAGAGTTCGTAGGAAGATTGTGTTGTAGAGTGTTTTCTTAGTAACTATTGACACTTGTTTGTTCTTTGGTATTCTAGTTCCAGTTGTAGGAAGAAAAAACAAAACTTTCCACCAGTTTAACCAGCCTCTGTGGCGTCGGTTATATTTGTGATGATTCATGATGCAGGTTAAGTTTGATAGCGGTGGGAATGATTAGTAGTATGACTCTTCGCTGGCTGTTGAACGAGGGGACGGAGCACGTATGGTATTGTCCTGTGTGCAGTGATGTCGGTTCTTAACTCAACTCAACTGCGTCAGTGTTAGCCGGCTTTTCGATCGTGAGGCGTTCATACCTGTGACGTCAGATGGGGGATTTGCCGGCGTATTCTCCTTTGTGTCCGTCTCCTTTGGCTGTTTTTTTGGTCAGTGATGACTCCTGGCTCGTCTGTTTTGCTGGGATGCAATCCTTATAAGGACTCATCCTTTGATTCAGTCGGTTTCCTCCTCTGAGTTACTTCGACCGTATCGCGACGTTCTCTCAGCTAGTCGGGCTAGATTCCTATTTATCCTCTCATCTATGGCTTAGGAGTCATCGTCGATCCCTTCATCTAAGCGTTCTTCAGATGTGTGGTTAAATACTGGTTTCCCCCTTGTCGTTTAGTATTTGTGCACGACTGAGTCTTATACCATCGAAATCAACGCATTATCCGTAGTCACCCGGTGACCGGCCCGGGGCAGAACTAGATCCTCATAAGTCTTTTGAAATGTTTTGTATTCAACTTCTGTAAAGTTCTTGCAACATAATAGGTAAATACAAAACTTGGACCGGCAATATTTTCAAACATTGCACAGTCATTAAAAATGTACCCTGTATTTCAGCTTCTAAAACATGGCCTTATTCATTGTCTCATTATATTCTCACTATATAAAAGAAAAAAAAAAAAAGATCTGATGTAATATGTAAGATGATCTACTTCATAGTACCAGGTTTGATCCCATTTGGCTCGCTCACTTTCCCTACGGCGGCCTGCCGAAAGTATCACACAAAGCGCGAATCTCCAGTAAAGTTGCATTCAAGAACCAAATGATGTAGCTCTGGAATATAACCCATAGCCTTCGAAGCGCGAGACAGGTGTCGTATCCACGTCACCATGTAGTCTCCCGAAATCTAGAGACCATCAATCGTGAAAAAGAGTGGGTTAAAGTACCAGAAGACACGAAGGACTGGCACAATGTAATAATTAGAAATATTAACACTGGGTCGCGAGTGCAGAGAATGGGCAGCGGGCCTCACAATCGGCGCAACAACTGATCTAGATTAATACTCATCAAGGTGGCATAGTGATCTATACTGATGGGTCAGCGGTGAGAAACAGACATAGTGGCTGGAGTTTCATTGCGAAGGCTAATGGACGATTCTTACAAAAAAAAGGAGAGTCCGGCATTTAAGGCTACGACCTCAAGCATGAGAATGGAGGTGGAAACAGTCACAGCAGCATTCCGTTGTTTAGAGAACACACATTGTCTTCATCATGGACTCAAGGAGTATGAGTAGTAAGGTGGAGAAAGGAATGTTTCATGTGGAATGGCTCACTTCTCTTCAGAGGTCACAGATTGTGAGAATTCTATGGGATTTTTGCCCTGGCCATGCGGGAGTGTCGGGATGAGGGGATGAACAGGCTGATACTGATAAGGAATGCACCTCTTGGTGGTAGATTACTTTTGGACAAGGGGGAGGTTGTCGTGCGCCTGTCGGACCAGGTGGAGAAACAGACTGAGAACCCGTATGTAAAAATGATGCGACTGCGCGGGGGGGGGGGGGGGGGGGTGAATTGGCAGGGATTCTAGTAACATCTCAAAACTGAGAGGGAAGACCAGGAGAACTTTCAATCAGATGGCGATGGGAACGATTAATAGTGTGGCTCTTCACTGGCTGTTGAACGAGGGGACAGAATGCGAATGGCAATGTCCTGAGTGCAGTGATGTCAGTTCTTAGCTCAACTCAATGCAACTCAACTTCCGAAATTGATCTGGTGAGAGAACGCAATGCTTTTTATTTGAATATGCGGACAATTCTGATCGTCCATTTATTAACTAATTCAGTGGGGTTGATAATATATCACCAAACATGACCTCCCATTTGAGCAGAAGGACGATATATCACTGTATTCGGGTGATTTTTTTTTTTAAATTGCTTTTCTTCATAGTATCTTCCGCAAATTCAACGCTCGGTGAATTCACATTTTATTATAATAGTACTTGTTCATTTGATTGTGCACCACATTTGATCCAAACCTGTTTTGTTTGGCACTGAATCAGTTAATAGTTACTTATAATGGTGCTCAAATTAGGGACCTGGTCTTCAACACCATTATCATTAACATGCACCATGCTGGTAAGCGTGGGGTGATAATGATCCATCATTTCACTCAATAACATCTGGGAACATCCTGTGAATTTTTCAATCATAATGAAAACATGAAAGGACAGACAGTGGTGATGCCCCCTTGTCTTCTGGTAGTGTTTGTCTATGATATTGATATAACTGTCATTGTCAGGTCTTGTCAGATATGACGGGGCTATTCTAAAATAGTAGATGGTACTACATGCTTTGTTAACCCTGATGCTGGGCAGCGCTCACTAAACCCAACACTGCCAATGATTTCGGGTGGAAAAGCGCAATCAAGAGGGTACAACCTGGTGCAAGGAAATGCAACCTAAAAGGCTAAATGTCAAGGCAGGGCACACCAGGCCCTAAGCATGGGTCAGCAACTGGTCTATGATCGAAGCTTCAACAGGTGGACAGAGCACTGCTTTGCTGGTCTGGCAGTTTCTGCAGCTCATCTTGTTCCGAATGCATTGGTATTATAACCTTTCATCTGGAATAAACTAGGTAGGCTGAGCGAGGGACCCCATGGGTTGTAGTCTTTTTTTAAGCACAATGTAACAAACCATCGTCTGATAAGGAGAAAGAGGAGGGAGAAGAAGAGAAAAAGAAGAAACAGAAGAGGAAGAAGGAAAAAGGAAGAAGAGGAGGAGAAGGAGGTGAAAGAAGAAGAAGAATAATATGGGGAGCTGTATAACCAGATTTCCAAATTAGAACTACAGAGGAAGAAGAATAAAAATATGGAGAGCTGTATGACCAGAATGACAATTTAAAACTACGGAGTTTCCCCAAGCAGAGAGCATAATAAAAGGGATATCAAGTGTTTAAAATATCCTGAAATGTCACTTACTGAATGATATAGACAAATTTCTAATAAAATCAACAAGCACAAAGGATCAGGAAAATATTAAACCACATTATGAACTACCGCAATTATAACTAAGACTGAAGAATCTGGTTGAACGAAGTGGAAACTTGTTTTTTCTCCCCCTACAAATTGGAAAATGACTAGATAAACAAACACTCAACTATACTAATGGGGGATGTGTTTCTGTGGTTGATAAGGAGCTACGCCAATGTCATGAGGACGACTGGGTGAGGGTTCAATGCCTGCGTACATCGCTCAACAGAGGGAAAGACTGGCCGCTTATTTCCCTATGCATTGAGGCCTGCAAAATGTGATGGCTTTATCACATCGCAGACTCACCACATAAAGCTGCTTTGGAACACATTGTTTTCTTTTAAAATATAGTAATCCTAAGATCAGAAGTTATGTAAAATAATATAGTCAAAAGCAAGAAAAATACTGGCTAAAAATGAAATAACAGAAATAGTTATTTTGTTCAATTCAACTTTAATGAACATTATTACTGGATACCATTTTTACAAAACTACATTCTGGGAATTAGTGAAAAGCATACTTACACACATACTTATGTAACATTTGGTGAAAAATAAAAGATCGACACAATATTTGTATTAACTATAGCAAGCAAAATTTAATTAAGTAGAACAATTGCATCTAGATTTCTATGAAAGCTCTGTGATGATTCAGCCAGATATATATATATATATATATATTGAACAATCTAGCCTATTTATTTCATTGTAATTACATTGTGACCTAAGAGGACAGATTTCTCAGTATATATGAGTTATCATACACGTCAGATTGCAACAATAACCACAAAAACACACAAAAATATGAAAAATAATTTGTTAGTAATCAAGACAAGATGCATGAAAAGTAAAATAGTACAACTATGCTTGCACGGTGTTAGTTTTTGGGGTGTCATATCAGAACTTCCTGCCAATCAACTTCTTGTGTCATGTGAGATCAGCCATCTCATGCTTCTCCCTTTATATGTGGATTGATGAGATGAATAACTGTTATGAGCGCTGATATTTTTCTATTTGAAATATAATATGTAGCAGTAAATGCAAGCCAGCTGTAATTGCAGGTCTGTTACTATATTCCAAGTGTTAGAAGTGACTAGAAACTGTCAGACAACCTCAGCTCAGAGTTTGATTTGGATTGACTGTTTGAGAGCAGACTATATGGCAGGCACAAATACAAAGAAATAAAAAGGACAAAGAAAAGAAAGAAAATTTAACAGGAGAATTATCAAATGTTATATATATTTAAAATTATTATATGGTGCAGAATTCTGGACAATGAACAAGAAATTAGAAAGTCCTGAAGTCCTGGAAATGTGGACATACAGAAGAATAGGTTGTATTTCATGGACACAAAAGCAATCAAATATAGAGGTCTTAGAGAGGCTGGAAATTGAAAAAGCTAATGAGCATCTGAGCATCTCCTGAAACCAGAATGGCAGTTTTGAATGTGTAATGGCAGTCAGACAGTGTGATGTAGACAAAAGTGTGTTAGGGGCCCGCTACTATTTGCAAATTCAAACTGTCATAGGATTTTTATTGTGCACAAAAGAAGCGCATGTTTGGTACTTATCTGAGAAGGCAAAATATCCAACTTTGCTACCCAAGAGATCAGGGAAGCACCTGATAATAGAAACCAATGATTCTTGTAAAAAGAACCCAATGATTCTTGTAATAAGAAACCAATGATTCTTGTAAAAAGAAACCAACGATTCTGGTAAAATTCCCCAGTCCTACACTGGGATTCGATTACAGTAACATGAGTCAGAGACATCTATCGCCTTTTCTGCGCTATGCTGCTTGGGTGAAAGTTTGTCTCCAGTCAGGCTATTGCTTTAGTTAACTGCCATGGCCTCCATAGTCTGATTAATTCTTGTCAGGCAAAGGCACTACAGTCTTCCAACACAGTTCTGACTCCAACAAAGAAATCAACATGTTAAGATGAAACTGTCTGAGACAAAAACATGTTTTGTGCGAAATTTCTCAGAATGTTTCATATACGAAAAAAAAAATCCAAACATTTTGTAAAGATTAAATAAAAAGGTAATCTACAGCAATATTGCATTAGTGATAGGAAGGTATAGCACGTGATATTATGAGGTAGGGTGTGAGCTCTTCTGTCACCACCATTTCTTCCAAGACGCATGTTTTTGTACCTATTTTACAAGGTGGGTTTATTCTCAAACCATATGCAATTAAAAAAAAAAAAACACCTATTCTCATATGGGGATTGAGTTCAATCATCTGTGCTGTATCGGAATACCTGTGCACCATGGAATGGCTTCACCATGGGAATGCCTATGCATAATGGGAATGCCTATGCATAATGGGAATGCCTGTGCATTATGGGTTTGTCTTCACCACGAGGATGTATGTGCACTATGGGAATGCCCGTGCACTATAGAAAAACATGCACCATGAGAAATCCTTGCATTATGGGAAGCATGTGCATGATGGAAATGCCTGTTCACTATGGGGAAACCTGTGCACCATCTACTGTGCTACCATCATATAACATGTCCTTTCAAAACATTACATCACAGTTCATGTGAAGGCTACTAGCTTTAGCCTGCTATTCCACCTTCTCCACTTAAAGTTTCTGTCATGGCCATGTCCATCATTTTCATAATAATAAAGCAACAACAGCTGAAACATATTTGAACATAAGTATCATCAAAGTAACACGTTTCTCCTATCTTGGACATATAATAACAGATGATGACAGAAGTGAAACAGAAATCAAAAAGAGAATAGGGATGGCCAAAAATGCTTTCAATGACATGAAATCAGTATCTAGAGAAATTAATAACGCATTAAAAATGAGAATTGTCAAAGGTATGGCTCATGTATGGCACGGAAGCCTGGACATTGAACAAGCAACATAGAAGCCCTGGAGATGTGAATGTCCAGACGAATTTGTTGTATTTCATGAAAACAAAAACAATCAAATGCAGAGGTTCTAGAAAAACTGGGAATGAAGAGAGAATTGATGAAAGAAATAAAGAGAAGGCAAGTGAAATATTTTGGCCACGTTAAAAGACATGATGCTCTTATAAAAACCATACTGGAAGGCAAGGTTGATGGATGAGCATCAGCCTGACAGAATGTACAGTCAAGGCGAGAGACAGTGTTGGAGATCCATTGCAGCCAACCTTAATTGTGGAGACGGCACCTGATTGATTGATTGATTGATCATCAAATTTTATTAATGTTCCTTCAGGAGTATAGAACAATTAAAGCAGTTTGCTTGTTTGCTATTGTTGTTTGTAAATCCATTGATGGTAAAAGTAAGTATAAGACCCATTACACTACACACTTTAAGACAACGGGCATATGGTTCTAGAGTCATATTTTTAGACCAATCAACACTCTTTGAGTGATGTCACTATTACATTGACTGCCTTATCATCTCAAGACATTAAACATTTAGACTGCTGACCAGGAAGCCTAGATAAATTTTTTAACATTCAAATTTCCTCAGCTGTGGATCAAATCCAAGACCATCAAGTCAACAGACTAGTCTTTGATGGACTCCATTGATGGACCGAGTTTTAACTCCGAAGCTCAATGCCCTGGCGTTCAAGTTGTGTCAGCCCTGAACAAATCTTGTATCTATCACAGTGAGGTTGGTGTACAGACTTTTCTTCTGACCTAGTACCATTTGCACAGGGGCTGTACTGCAGAGTTCTCCATCCCCTCTCCAAGCACAGAAACCAACAAGGTAGACAAGACTGGTACTGGGAATTTAACATCTGCACAAAAGCATATTAGGTTGTAACCTGGGCAGTTCAGCACAGTATATATGTGCAGAAAAGAAAAATACTATAATGGAGCATCCATGTAAATGGGAATATTCTTAAACAAGCGAATGGGTACAACTATCTCGACACAGTCATAGCATCTGATGGGAGGAGCCTTGAAGAAATTAGAACAAGAATCGCTATGTCAAAGGTAGCCTTTTCCAAGATGGGAAACATACCGACCAATAAAAAGTTGTCAATTGCAACGAGAAATAGTGTTGAAGTACCACATAGAACCTCTACTTTTGTATGAATGTGAAAAGTAGACAATGAGCAAACAAGCTGACAAATATTTAATGGCAGTGGAAATGTGATTTCTGAGTACAATGCAAAGAATACCACGGATAGAAAGAAAAACCAATGACCAAATCCTAAAAAGTCGCTTAAAAGTCGACAGGGTCAACTTCATTGCACCGGGTTTTATCCCATATGGCTCGGTCTCTTTCCGCAGGACGGAAAGCGTCGCACAAAGCACGAACTCCGTAGCTTTTAGCGACGACCCACAGGAGTCTTTGAAACATTTAACTCGTAAACCAAAGGACACGGCCGGAATCGAACCCACAACCTTCGGAGCACGAGCCAAACGGCTTGACCACTTCACCACAGACTGCCATGACCAAATCCTATAAGAAATAAATGAAAACTGTAAACTGATTAAAGAAATTAGACAAACATTCAGGATTATTTCAGGATGGCCACATTATGAGAAGAAATAAACTAGAAAACTTGGTTGGCAAGATTGAGGGGAAAAAGAACAAGGGGAATTTAGAGAGATAAATATCTATATTGCTTTGTCAAATGGCATAATCAAGACAAGAACACAGAGCTGATCCCCGACTCTGGCGATTGTGTGAGATGACGAAACATGACCGCCCACGCCTATAGACATGACTCATGATGATGATAATATGTGGACTGGCTGTGATTAGGGTTAGTAATGTTTTCTGTCTTCTTCAATTGAAATAACTCACCAAACTGTTACTGCGAGACCTAAAACAAAATCATTTACTGACTAGTCTGTATTATATCAAATGTCAGTAATACCAGAATACAGAAGTGTAATATTTATGTTAGTTACTGTTATAATTCATCAATATTGTTTCAAGATTGAAGTTACAAAATGGGACCAAGATTGAAACAAAAATACATAGAGAAATAACTGACAAATGCTGTCTTTACTCAAATAGAAGTAACTGATCAATCTGCAACTAATAACAAGTTCTTAATTTTGAAAGAGAATTTTGTTAACAGAATGCAAAATACGTTGTTAGATTCTTGTCCTTTATAGAATATCACAATAAATCCCAGCATTCATTGATTGAATGCAATTTTCTAGTTCAGTAATTTGCCATTGTTTTCTGAATGCCGGCACTTATACCATTGTGAAAATCAATGCAAGGCTATCTGCTCTTAAATTGCCTGAGGCTGACTTCAACACATGGTAAATTGGGATTGTCAAACTGTTCACAGCAAAGTAAACAAATACTTGACCAAAGCATGCAAATTTATAAATTTCAGCAGTCACCTCATAGTCAAAGCAGTAATAAATTGTTTAAGCTACACTATTATGGTAAGTTATTGTTTACCGCATGATTTCTAAACACATATAGATAGTGTCAATGTCTAACACTTACACTCATCATCATCATCTTTCACTTTTACCATCAAGTGTCATGGGGAGGAATAGTTGAGGTTCCAGTGTCTGATGGGTGGCACTGGATAGTGTCATTCCGTGTGATTGTACAATGTCTTTGATGTCATCAATTCATTTTCTTCTTGGGTGTCCTCTTGCTCTCACATAAGATCCCTTTTGATGTAGGGCCAGTGTTGGTAGCTGATAGTGTTGCATTCTGATGAGATGGCCAAACCATTTGAGCTTCTGCCTTTCAATACATGTGAACAAGGTGTTAATCCCACTGTCTGTCTGATAACATTTCGTACTCTGTCTCGGATTGTTAAGTTGGAAGCTCTCCTCAAGCATCTCATCTCACAGGTGTTGATTTTGTGTAAATGTGATTTGGATAATGTCCAAGTCTGACATTGGAAGCATTGAGTTGGTGTGAATGGGCTATTTATTATCTGTTGTTTTGCATGCATAGGTATTACACTAATTATATTAACCTGATTAAATGCTAACTTTGATGCAATGATTAATATTATTATTATTTACATTATACCACATATACAATATCATTATCATGTGCCATGCAGAACAGTGCAGGAAATCATGTTTCTCTGCAAACATCTGCCATCTGTGTTCTTGACTATGTTCTTTAAAAGTTTGACAATCTCTTCTGTGTTCTTGACAATGTTCTTGATAAGTTAGACAACTGATTGTCTTCTGTATCAATCTTTGAAATCATCCAGAATTTCTCCCTCTGTCAACCTCTTGTCTCTAACACCCTCAACCTTCTCTGTTGTCTCAACCTTCTCAGTTGTCCCAACCTTCTCTGTTGACCCAACCTTCTCTGTTGTCTCAACCTTCTCCAGACATGAACTAAAAATGATAGTGGTCCTGATGTGGTTAATCACCACAATCATCATACACACACGCACACTACAAAAATAAACAGCACATTTCATAATCGTCTAAATGCATTTTGACAAAAAGAAAATATTGTACATTGGTGTTATATGCAACACACTAAAATACCTGGCACTGTGTGACTATGACTGGGCTATTTGTAAAAATTAAATACAATATGTAATTACACATAAGTAACAACAAGTGAAGCACCCCTTTTTTCATGCCATGAGATATTGGGTAAATAGTGGTAGCCCCTTAATTTTTATACCAATCGACACCCGATGGGTGATGTGTTTAGAATAACATCAGAATTCAATACCCACAAAATGTCATGGTAGCAACATTAGACTGGTTTAACCTTGCAGCCTAGGTCCTATAAAAATAAATTCCCTGTAATTACAAATACGGGATAGAAAACTGCAAGAGGAAATTTTATGACAGAGGATTAGATGATCTCAGACAAAGATATCTACCCAAATTAGATGATCTCAGACAAAGATATCTACTTAAATTAGATGATCTCAGACAAAGATATCTACCCATCTCCACAGGTAGTTGAATGTTGAATGTGCTGAATCTTCATTTTCTTCATATTAGTCTTCCTCTAAGGATGGGCGTCTACTGACAATGAAATACAAATCCTATGGAGGAAGCATCACCAACCTCTGCGTAATCCCAGCCAATTTGTGACATACTGAATCGTGATCTTTTTCTTCTTCTGCCATTGATCTTCCAAATGAGCATAAGCCTTCAACCAACTAACACCAAACTCTAATATTCTTTGCTGTCTCCTGCAGCTCCTTCTATGTTCTCCTATATTATTCATCTCTGTCTCTAATGCTCTTCTCTTCTATGTTTAGATCTTTCTCAGTTTATTTTGCGTTGTGTGTTCCAGAGGAAATACCTTGTTTATATTAACAGATTTTCTCAATGTGTGTCCTTTCAAGCAACAGTGCTTTTTAACTTCTTGATTAATTGGGATTGTTTAGTTCATTTCATGTGCTCAATATTGGCAATTCTGTTGTATCGTTTTAGTCCTACAGAAAGTGGTTACATCCTAATAACCTCTACCTTGATAACTCTCTGCAGAAGTGAAGTTCCAGTACTGGCCTTGCACACCCCTCTTATTTCTAAGCTTGGAGAGAGGAAGGTGAGCTCAGTTACCATAGAGATGATACATCAGTGCTGGGTTGAAAGGAGTGTCTACATGAATCTCACTCAGATGCATGCCTTTTTCAGTGTTGTCACTGAACACGAATACATGGGACTTCAGGGCTCAAACTCAGTCTTCTGGGGGATTCACAAACTAACCAACTATCCCACCAACCAATAATCCTGTCAACCAACCATCAACCACATATTATTCATTCAACTGACCATATCTCTTATTATAATAATCTACAAATAGTTCAACAAAGCTGACCACAGTCGAGCTAGAAGTAAAAAGAAAATTTATCATACTGTGAGAAGGCTGCTTGACCTTGCTCCTGTATCATTACAGTCAAGCCTTTCAATCACATGTTATATTACCATTTACTTACTTCTCTTATGAAGGGTCTTAAATATTGTATGCAGATTCGAATATATTTAAGACAAGCTATGTTACACTAACATACATTAGCCACATCAAACATTACAATGGTTTAGAAAAAACAACAATGGAAGGGATGGTTTCTGGAAGACAACACAGAGGCTGACCAATATGACGGGACCAGAAACTTAAAGGTACACTGGGCATCACAATGCATGACTGGTGAGTGCAAAGGACTTGCTAGATGATGATGCTGACTAGGTGCTTAGCTGAGTGGTTAGGGACTGTTCTCTCACATCTGTGGAGTTCTCCACTCCAGATAATACAAAGGTTCTACTGGAAGTAAGATTTTTTTTAAATCTGGTATGTACACCATTTCAGATTTAATTTCCTCTGGCAGACACCAATAATATCAAATAATGCTGTAATATAAATCTCTCTGTCTGTCTGCCTCTCTCTCTCTCACTCTGTGTGTGTGTGCGTGCACGAGCAAGCGCATACATGAGAGATAGAGAGGCGGATAATGAGTAAGAGGGAGGTTTCACAAAGGAAAAAAAAAAATTAATGAAAAGCATTGTATGAAATAATTTTTTTTACTCTTTATTTTAAGAAGAGTTCCAACTGATACACTTTAAAATATAGAAGCAAGCCACGGACAGTCAACAAACATACAATCTACAGAAATAACAGATCAATGCTTCAAGTATCACAACTTTCAAACAAAAATAGTGTGGTATAATAAAAACGTCCCTACCCTTTCCTATTTATGGACTCCCTTAAAAATAAACAAACCCTTACAATTACTGTTTAAGTAACTTACTTAATGTAGGAGAAAATAAAACAGCGATAGACTGACCGTGGCACAGCTAAAATTAGTTTGGCTTGTTTTCTCTCCCTTATCTGGCCAATCCTGGCGAGGGGGAAAACAAAGACTGAAGCGGCCATTTCTAGTCAAGACACCACGCAAGAAAGTCGACCTTTCCCTTCGGGGAGAAGGTAGTTTGCCTTAAAAACATGATTCTATTCAAGCTATTGGTATGTTATCTACATTATGAAGATATATTTATGTATTACATAAACCAGTATGTTTAATTAAGAATTAGTTACAATTCTCTTAAACCAGGCTGGATGATGTTTACTAAGGAAACACATGTGGGCGCCACGCTGTAATTTTTCCTATGTCTTACAATTTCAAATCTATATGTTAATATCTTGTATAGGCATTATGAACTTATATCTCACTAGTAGTGCTATAATCTATGAATATTATGTGTACTGTAAAGTATCAACTCTCATGTCTGAAACACATTCTAGAGATTTTCTCAATGTAGGAGCAGACCCTGATTCATGCTTCATAGTAAAGAACTAGTGTCTGTCAATTTCATATTCCTATGTTAAAACTTCTAGGCACGGTGAACAATATCTCACTATTTATGCTTAGAAATCTGCAAATAATCTATGTACTATAGAAAGGTGTTTTATCCATGCGGGGACATACAAAGGATTACGCATATTCCTGACTCTTACTTAGTCAGGGGATAAAATATTTTGCCACATTATAATCTGTAACTTGGAAATATAGTGCTAAATTTTAGTACCATTCTTTTGTTAACAGATTAGTAACCACTCCATATGAGGGTGAACATATAATCATTTCATAAAATAGTGTTAGGGACAGGCCATGGTTGAATATAAATTCATGAACAATTAAACGCGTGATGTAAGTGCATGTTCGGATAGGATTCACTCCGCATCGCCTCACCGTAGTAGAAACAGAAGCGAAGATTGATGTGAATAAATTGCTTGCAATATTCAGAAGACTGGACCATGCGGCATAAGTTATTCTTATAAATACCCTCCGAATAATAGCAGTCATTGGCAAAACATATCACAGCGATTACTATCCTCATGTGCTGTACGCAGTGGGGGAAAACAATGGATGTTTTAGTTCATGAAGATAATTCAAAAACCTAGGCTCCCTGCATCATCATTATGATTATTATGTATGATTATCATGTACTTAATATCAGAGAAATGTACATGTATGTTTTTTTTGGTATGAGAATTTTCTTTGTTCTGATTGTTACTTTTTACTGTGGGAATATACATTTTAATGTTGCATCTTGGGATTAGAGGATGTTGATGTAAGAATCCATGGGTTTGTCAGTACTTTAAGAAGCCAAGGTTGAATAGTCTTGACCTAATGATGATTATAGTGCCGAAAGGAAGACGCGGCATTAGAAACCACAGGGATTCTGTATAGGCTATTCTCTTCAAGTAATGAGAGAGACAATATCAACATGTTGGATGGACAGAATGACTTCACCCATCCAATAGTCCCAGTAACAACAGAACAAAATATAAGTGAGAAAATACCTTACTCACTAGGAAGGGTCAGAATGGCTCTACTCAGCAATGAGGGACAGTGGAACATGGACACCCACTCCTTTCCCCTTCTCCCCTTGTTGTTTTGTATTTGTGTTTGTAATTGTGTTGTAAACCTTTTATCATAACACAGTAGGTTAATGCTAGTGTTGTATTCTTTGTCATCCCTTTTCTATAGAAGAGAAGCAGGTGGTGGTTGAATTTGGTGGGACTATATCACTAACACTGGATCCTGGGTAAACAGCCATAAAGTGAATGTCCAAAACCATAGTCTGGATCTAGCAATACCTCAATGTTTACTGCGGCGCTCAATAGCTCCATAGCGAGCAACAGAAAAGTTGAAGATAACTGACTGGGTGAGTGATTAAGTCCTATTTTAGTAGGAATATCCAGGATGGACTTCAAGATCTAATAATCTACAAAGATGAAGATCATCAGAGTACTGACAACAGTGTATCGTTTGCGTTACTTCTGAGAAGTATCACCAATGGCCTCATCATTCAACCAAGTCAGTGAAACTGGGACAATCCTTCTTCAAGTTACTAAAACTAACAACAGTGAGTAACCTTCAACTGTTGGTTGGATTACCAAGTTAATATCCACAATGGATAAGTCTTCGAAAGAGCTTCTCACAGCTGCAACAGTCAAAAATAAGGTTCCAGCCATGCAACACCAAAGTCTAGAATACTAGACACCAACTCAACCAAATGGGAAGAGACACTGAAAAAACATTATAGCCAATACAAACAAATGTACCAACTTCAGAACATCTGAACCATAACTACACCAGATTACCTCAAGGTCCAAAACCTGAACACCATCAAAAGAACCATATGAAAGCAGCTAGATGAGTAAATGCCTTTACGCCTGCAACCAAAGGAATCACCTGATGGCTTGCAAACCTGGATATGTGGTGGAATAATATTCTTCAGTTACATGCCTGCAGCAGAATCTTCAGATGAAACCAAATGAATGATTCACCACTGTATGTTCTACACAGAAATGGAATGAATGAGAACTCTATGCTGGTCCCATGTCAGCCTAACTGCCCATCATCAAGTGTGGGATGGCCTATCAACATGAACCGGGTGTGTGACAAAGCCTTTTGAACTAAATTGGGAAACGGTTAACATAAACCGAGCTGTTGGACAGTCGTCATCTTTTCATCGATAAGATGATATAGGGAAGAACCTTCTGCAGAGCTTAAGTTGCATCTCCTGAAAGTATGACAGACCTAGGCATCAATTTCAATTGGAACACAACCCAAATGGCAACCGAGTATTCTTAAATTCAGTCTCATGGAGAGAATATGTGCTTATGTATAATTCTATTCTTGGATTATGGATTAGAAACATTCGCCAGCCAACTTCGGTGGACATACTGTGAGTAGAAAATGACTGTGAGTATAATTCTGCACGGATAATTATGGACATTAACTGCTTTGCACTGGAGAAGAATGCCCATCCGCAACGCCTAAATGAACACTATAATTAATTAATTTAATTATTAGTATCAACTGTTTTCATGAGTGTGGTTTTCTTCAATGACAGGAAAAGGGTAAAGATTGTTTTACATGGTAATGGTGTACACCTAAAGGGTTATGTTATGACATATATGTATAATATTTTGACACCCACTCATTATTTTTAAATATGAGAATTGTACATGGTGTCAGAAATAAATGTATGTATGTTGGGTTTCTGCACCTAGACCAATGTGATTTTATCTAGGTACAATGAGTCAAGTTAGCAGAACCAATTTGTGGTTGTTGTGTTGTTTGTAATAACCTTGTGTTTTTCTGGGGTCACTGGGTACTATGTTGTAATACTGCATATCATTCCCATGCCTGTCTGAAAATGCATAGTGTTTATTACACCTATATATATATGTAACTACAGATCTTGAGTTAATACCTGAACTGTTTGTCCAAAAGTGTTGTGTACATCAAGTAAATGTGGTGTCCAACAAGTGGTTGTTTATATGTTGTGAGCAATCAATATCCTTCTAGCATCTATAGTAATTTAAAGGGTGATGAAGTGGGAAGGGAAACCTACACACAGATGCCATTGTTTCAAGGATGGAACTCTTTCCTCCTGGGATTTGTGGTAAATATCCCTGATCGCCCTGCATTCTTACCAGTGACAGAGAATCAATAATACCCCCTAGACATTTTAACGAATTATTCTCAGGAATTAAAATCCACATCCCACATGTCGCCTCCCCAATTTAAGACATTTATTTCTTTCAGAAATTAAATGGTCGAGTAGTACTCTACAATTTCCGTCTTTACATTGACTCCCCTAGTATCCATTCCTTATTAATTTCTTGCATTACTTCCCTATGTTATATAATCAGAGCCACGTCCATTTTCTTTTAGTCACGACAACTGGCATAACCTTAAAGGATTATTTCTCTTTTAGTGAAAGAGTGTAGCACCCTCTCCACTGTTGTCAGCTATTGTTTGAAATATGAGTGTTTATCTGATAATTTGTTACTTTCCAGTACTGGTTTGTCTGCATCAAACCGACTTTTTGAAGCAATTGAGATATCATCATTAAGCTTAATTTCTCTCTCATTAGATTATCAATCTTGAGATTATGTTAAAACCGACGGTTAATTCTGCGTCTACTGATAGCATATTAAACTCGCCCGTCTCCCTGTAAGTTAGACGTTTGTTTTAACTATAGATCTGATATTTAAAGGAAGCTAAATATGGTTCCTGTTGAATACATTTTCATCCAATACATCATGTGTTTGGGTTATTAGTCGAGTTATGGGATTTTCCGATCGGTTTTGATAACTACTGATTAGAGTGGTGTCCCTTTCTCTTGCGGGTTTTCCCCGAGAATCTCGTCTAACATGTAAACAAGGTCCAACATTTCTAGATTTCCGTTCTGAACCGAATTTTCCGGGGAACATGAATCTATCAGAAACGAAGTAATTCTTAGCTTACTCTCTCTCTCTCTCTCTCTCTCTGCTTTTCCTTCTAATCTAGATCTATTTTACGCTAGAATCCTTATTAGTAATTCTAACTGATGCGGTTGAGTTTCACTCTGTATTTGTTACTTTGGTGTTGAATTACGAGCAATTTTGCGTCGCTTGGCGTACATTGATCGTCGTCTACCTCCCTCCAGGTTTTAGGACTATTTTCAACTTAGCAACATACATTGTTATGTAGGTTCAGACGTATTGTCTCCTACCATATATAATCAGTTCAGTGAGAAGTTAAAAGCCCCTTTTTTTGATTCCTTTGATAGTCTTCCAGACAATCAAGTTGCTGGTTCACTTTCCAGTTATGGGTGTGGGTTACTAGTTTTTGTAAAATTACTATTACATCTGTATATCCCTCTAATACTGGCGTCTCCTGAGTTGTGTCCTCAAGATAACAGGTAAGGTACTCTTAATGTTTCTCTCCAGTTTTGTTTTCGTCCGTTTAATATGTGGAAACTTTGGATTTATTTAGATTGACGAAGGTCTATCTTTGAACTGTTATATAATTTACTAGCTGGATTCCTGATTGAAATTCCTACTCTAGTAAATATCAAGCAATTCTTCAGCTATCTGCTCCAATTTGCTTGGTTTTTACACAGCTATATTCCATTTTTCTAGCATGGGTTCACTGTATAAGTTTTAGGCGTTTCCCCTGTCTTCACGTCAAGGAGTTCGTCCTATTTATAAACAGCATCTATTTCAAGAGTTGTTTATTTAATTGTTGCTTTTACTGATTCGTATCAGTTATTTAAGCTAATCTCTGTTAGTCTGGATCTGCTTTCACATATTTAATGCTGGCATATCATCCAAATCAGAACTGAGATGTAGAAATCTGTTTCGTCTTGCGATTGATTTCTGATTAATCTACCTTTTAGTAGGCTTCGAGCATCATCTAGAATTTAGTTACTCGGTTAGTTTTAAAGAAAATACAATTGAGTCGCGCGCCTCTATTGTACCACTTATTTTTGCCCTTCTTAATTCTTCCCTTATGAGAATATTAATGTTAGTTAGGCAATTATTGAAATAACTTTACGTAAGCTAATCGCTAACTAAAAGCTGTTTCACTCCTCTTTTTGATGAGGACTACTCATAGTGAACATTTCACTTAATGAGATTAAACTGTAAATTTCAAAGCTAAGGAGCCAATTTTCTGAAATGTTTAGTCTCTTACTAGAGACTAGCACAGATTTTTTCCGGTATCTCCTGAAGTTCATTTGAAATTCCAATTTATATAGTTAATTCTTTAATTATACCTTTTACATACCTATACGGTCTGTTTCCTCTACCATTAATAATGGAATCGGGGTGGATAATTTAAAGAAATACCTTATATTCTGTTGGGTCAGTAAGTGAGTTGATCAGTTTCACTTACATCACCAGGTGAATATTTTGGTTTTGACCCTCATTAACATATGGGCCATCTGAGTTAGTTATTAATAACTACTCATATCACCGGTGGAGTAGAATAAGTGTCGGTATGGCTTTTCTTCCTAAGTATCCATCATTTATTCACTTTACTTTACTACCGGTGTTGTAGAACATGTTATGTCATATGAAAAAAAGGATTAAATTAGGGTGCCCCTAAATACTGCAAATTCTTACAATATTCCTTCCCTTCCATTAACTATGTCTATATTTTTGCAAGTGGTGGTTTTGGCCTTACCATTAGTTCATTTACTTTAGTTACTGCTATTTTCCCCTGGTTTAATTCATCTCTCAGGTATTATTTACTTTCCTACTGAATCATCATTTGTTGATTAAATTTTTCCCTTAAAAAAAAAATTTATTGGATTTTTAACTTATCTGTCCTAATTATCTATAAAATTGTCTATCACTCTCTGCTGCCTTGGTAACTTTTCAATATTACATGACTTATACAAGCAGATCAAGCATGAAAATACAATGATAATCAATGACAAAATAGTTAATTAACACATGATTCATATGTAGGAACATAAACCTTATGGATACATAATATAGTAGTGTGTTCATGAGTACACCACTTTTAAACCATTTAAAGAGAATACCAGAGTAGCAGAACCATACCTCAAACATCAAATGGGAATGACTATGAATTCTAAACATTCACTGAATTACCTATCTTATGTGAGTTTACCATCCCAAAGACCTTACTACTGGAGGTTCATTACTGGACTTAGTTTCCCATCAATAAGATATAAAATATGAGTTTTTAAAAAAAAATCTCATATCCAACAACCAACTACCTGATGCATCTGCTAGAATCAAGATATTACCTGTGAACAGTTTTGTACCAAAAAAACCTTATATTTATCTGAGCCATTATGGGTTCACATAAAACTTGACTCAGCTCATACTAATGAGTGATTAGGTCTGTTACTAACACTATAACATTCTGAAGTGACTTGGTTTACCTGCGAGAGGTTTTCCCTGAATTCATCTACCCACAATAATACACCATTTGTGATGTTTACCATGAGTTTTAAATTCACGGACGTTGCCCACACATGTGGGATGTGGATTTTAATTCCTGAGAATAATTCGTTAAAATGTCTAGGGGGTATTATTGATTCTCTGTCACTGGTAAGAATGCAGGGCGATCAGGGATATTTACCACAAATCCCAGGAGGAAAGAGTTCCATCCTTGAAACAATGGCATCTGTGTGTAGGTTTCCCTTCCCACTTCATCACCCTTTAAATTACTATAGATGCTAGAAGGATATTGATTGCTCACAACATATAAACAACCACTTGTTGGACACCACATTTACTTGA
The DNA here is from genome assembly GCA_963921405.1 of Cepaea hortensis. NCBI lineage: Eukaryota > Metazoa > Mollusca > Gastropoda > Stylommatophora > Helicidae > Cepaea > Cepaea hortensis. The sequence continues at coordinate 38,568,360 of OY992889.1, forward strand.
TGTACACAACACTTTTGGACAAACAGTTCAGGTATTAACTCAAGATCTGTAGTTACATATATATATAGGTGTAATAAACACTATGCATTTTCAGACAGGCATGGGAATGATATGCAGTATTACAACATAGTACCCAGTGACCCCAGAAAAACACAAGGTTATTACAAACAACACAACAACCACAAATTGGTTCTGCTAACTTGACTCATTGTACCTAGATAAAATCACATTGGTCTAGGTGCAGAAACCCAACATACATACATTTATTTCTGACACCATGTACAATTCTCATATTTAAAAATAATGAGTGGGTGTCAAAATATTATACATATATGTCATAACATAACCCTTTAGGTGTACACCATTACCATGTAAAACAATCTTTACCCTTTTCCTGTCATTGAAGAAAACCACACTCATGAAAACAGTTGATACTAATAATTAAATTAATTAATTATAGTGTTCATTTAGGCGTTGCGGATGGGCATTCTTCTCCAGTGCAAAGCAGTTAATGTCCATAATTATCCGTGCAGAATTATACTCACAGTCATTTTCTACTCACAGTATGTCCACCGAAGTTGGCTGGCGAATGTTTCTAATCCATAATCCAAGAATAGAATTATACATAAGCACATATTCTCTCCATGAGACTGAATTTAAGAATACTCGGTTGCCATTTGGGTTGTGTTCCAATTGAAATTGATGCCTAGGTCTGTCATACTTTCAGGAGATGCAACTTAAGCTCTGCAGAAGGTTCTTCCCTATATCATCTTATCGATGAAAAGATGACGACTGTCCAACAGCTCGGTTTATGTTAACCGTTTCCCAATTTAGTTCAAAAGGCTTTGTCACACACCCGGTTCATGTTGATAGGCCATCCCACACTTGATGATGGGCAGTTAGGCTGACATGGGACCAGCATAGAGTTCTCATTCATTCCATTTCTGTGTAGAACATACAGTGGTGAATCATTCATTTGGTTTCATCTGAAGATTCTGCTGCAGGCATGTAACTGAAGAATATTATTCCACCACATATCCAGGTTTGCAAGCCATCAGGTGATTCCTTTGGTTGCAGGCGTAAAGGCATTTACTCATCTAGCTGCTTTCATATGGTTCTTTTGATGGTGTTCAGGTTTTGGACCTTGAGGTAATCTGGTGTAGTTATGGTTCAGATGTTCTGAAGTTGGTACATTTGTTTGTATTGGCTATAATGTTTTTTCAGTGTCTCTTCCCATTTGGTTGAGTTGGTGTCTAGTATTCTAGACTTTGGTGTTGCATGGCTGGAACCTTATTTTTGACTGTTGCAGCTGTGAGAAGCTCTTTCGAAGACTTATCCATTGTGGATATTAACTTGGTAATCCAACCAACAGTTGAAGGTTACTCACTGTTGTTAGTTTTAGTAACTTGAAGAAGGATTGTCCCAGTTTCACTGACTTGGTTGAATGATGAGGCCATTGGTGATACTTCTCAGAAGTAACGCAAACGATACACTGTTGTCAGTACTCTGATGATCTTCATCTTTGTAGATTATTAGATCTTGAAGTCCATCCTGGATATTCCTACTAAAATAGGACTTAATCACTCACCCAGTCAGTTATCTTCAACTTTTCTGTTGCTCGCTATGGAGCTATTGAGCGCCGCAGTAAACATTGAGGTATTGCTAGATCCAGACTATGGTTTTGGACATTCACTTTATGGCTGTTTACCCAGGATCCAGTGTTAGTGATATAGTCCCACCAAATTCAACCACCACCTGCTTCTCTTCTATAGAAAAGGGATGACAAAGAATACAACACTAGCATTAACCTACTGTGTTATGATAAAAGGTTTACAACACAATTACAAACACAAATACAAAACAACAAGGGGAGAAGGGGAAAGGAGTGGGTGTCCATGTTCCACTGTCCCTCATTGCTGAGTAGAGCCATTCTGACCCTTCCTAGTGAGTAAGGTATTTTCTCACTTATATTTTGTTCTGTTGTTACTGGGACTATTGGATGGGTGAAGTCATTCTGTCCATCCAACATGTTGATATTGTCTCTCTCATTATTTGAAGAGAATAGCCTATACAGAATCCCTGTGGTTTCTAATGCCGCGTCTTCCTTTCGGAACTATAATCATCATTAGGTCAAGACTATTCAACCTTGGCTTCTTAAAGTACTGACAAACCCATGGATTCTTACATCAACATCCTCTAATCCCAAGATGCAACATTAAAATGTATATTCCCACAGTAAAAAGTAACAATCAGAACAAAGAAAATTCTCATACCAAAAAAAACATACATGTACATTTCTCTGATATTAAGTACATGATAATCATACATAATAATCATAATGATGATGCAGGGAGCCTAGGTTTTTGAATTATCTTCATGAACTAAAACATCCATTGTTTTCCCCCACTGCGTACAGCACATGAGGATAGTAATCGCTGTGATATGTTTTGCCAATGACTGCTATTATTCGGAGGGTATTTATAAGAATAACTTATGCCGCATGGTCCAGTCTTCTGAATATTGCAAGCAATTTATTCACATCAATCTTCGCTTCTGTTTCTACTACGGTGAGGCGATGCGGAGTGAATCCTATCCGAACATGCACTTACATCACGCGTTTAATTGTTCATGAATTTATATTCAACCATGGCCTGTCCCTAACACTATTTTATGAAATGATTATATGTTCACCCTCATATGGAGTGGTTACTAATCTGTTAACAAAAGAATGGTACTAAAATTTAGCACTATATTTCCAAGTTACAGATTATAATGTGGCAAAATATTTTATCCCCTGACTAAGTAAGAGTCAGGAATATGCGTAATCCTTTGTATGTCCCCGCATGGATAAAACACCTTTCTATAGTACATAGATTATTTGCAGATTTCTAAGCATAAATAGTGAGATATTGTTCACCGTGCCTAGAAGTTTTAACATAGGAATATGAAATTGACAGACACTAGTTCTTTACTATGAAGCATGAATCAGGGTCTGCTCCTACATTGAGAAAATCTCTAGAATGTGTTTCAGACATGAGAGTTGATACTTTACAGTACACATAATATTCATAGATTATAGCACTACTAGTGAGATATAAGTTCATAATGCCTATACAAGATATTAACATATAGATTTGAAATTGTAAGACATAGGAAAAATTACAGCGTGGCGCCCACATGTGTTTCCTTAGTAAACATCATCCAGCCTGGTTTAAGAGAATTGTAACTAATTCTTAATTAAACATACTGGTTTATGTAATACATAAATATATCTTCATAATGTAGATAACATACCAATAGCTTGAATAGAATCATGTTTTTAAGGCAAACTACCTTCTCCCCGAAGGGAAAGGTCGACTTTCTTGCGTGGTGTCTTGACTAGAAATGGCCGCTTCAGTCTTTGTTTTCCCCCTCGCCAGGATTGGCCAGATAAGGGAGAGAAAACAAGCCAAACTAATTTTAGCTGTGCCACGGTCAGTCTATCGCTGTTTTATTTTCTCCTACATTAAGTAAGTTACTTAAACAGTAATTGTAAGGGTTTGTTTATTTTTAAGGGAGTCCATAAATAGGAAAGGGTAGGGACGTTTTTATTATACCACAAATAGCCACACACATTAGTTTGTTCTAAAAGAGATCAGTGCACTTGGGAATGTATCACACATATAAAAAAGAAACAGTTAACATGCTTTTGACATGTCATGAGAGAAACTATAATGTGCTGAACTGGCTGGTGACATCATGAACAAAAGGATAAAGATCAATATGTACCAACCAAGCCAGCAATGTGGCATATAAGGATGCCAAAACAAAACTTAGAAGTAGAAATTGGCAACTTCGGAGTGACAGTCCAGGCACCAGATTTGACTTAGATTTTTTTTTTTTTTAAAACACCACAACCCAACAATTGTGTGTGCTTAATGGCAAATGCGGGTCAAAGCAAATGTCCGTACAGGGACAAATAATGAAATAATGAAACAGCGTGTGTTCAATTGCTTGTATGTAATGACTTTTGTATTCTGAAACAATCAGAAGCCACATAATGCTGACAACATGAAAGCCCCTGTTATGTGAGTATGCACAACTATTTTCATTTCATTCTGATAAACAAATGCTTTAATTGATTGATAACTAGAAAACAAGAAGCAAATATCTATATTGTAAGCAGAAAACACTTTCAAAGATAAAGACATCTATGGAATATTTCAAAACCACCCTAAAAGTACGAGTCACTCAATTTGTTTCTACAGTTCTATAATTTAGCTCAACCAGACAACTGATTGTTGTTTCATGAATTAATCGGACAGTTCTGTCCCTTTAATGATATTTTATTTTCTCGTAACAGCTGGAAGAAATATATCCGAGACATCAATGCTGACAATGATGAGTTAAATTCATAACATTATATTGCTGTGCAAATAATTATGAATTAGGTAATAATATGGAACAGTGATACAACAGGTTAATGTTATTAAATATCTTTGCAAAACAGGTACAAAAGTGACAGAATTTAAAGGAGGATAATGTGAAAAAATATTTGGAAGCTGTGCAGATAAAGTGCTTCAGACAAACCCTCAAAATAACAAAGAACATGACTCAAATGTCAGTGTGCAGAACATCATTACCAATGTGAAGGTCCATACAGAAAGACATCTTAACAACTGTACACACGTGTACACGAGAAGTGTACGGTCAAGTGTGAAGACAAGATCAGCCATGTTTTCCAAAACTGTACCAAATGGAACATTATCATCATCTAGCAGATCCTTGGAAGAACATCACAGATGACCGAAAGACTTAGTCACTTGGCAACTCCTCTGCCTTGTGTCTTTTCAAGTCCAAGGAGTCAGCAATGTCCTGTGTCCATCTTCACATTCATTGGCCCCTGCCTCCTCTTCCAGGAAACATACCTCCATCAATGTTCTTTCTTAACTTCTGTGGAATTCATTAGGTCAAAGCATTTCAGTTTCCGAGGCATGACACTGTTTACAAGCATTTTTCTTTAAAGTTTAGATCTTGTAGATTGTTAGCATTTTTCTTCAGTGTTTAGATCTTGTAAATTGTCAGCATTTTTCTTCAGGGTATTCCAAGAATTTTTTATATTTAAGCTTAAAAGCCCAGATTTTCTTCTTCAGTGACAGCAAAATGGTCCATTACTCACATGCACATGTTGCCACAAAGATGCACGCACTCAGACATTTTATTTTAACTTGCTAACTAACACTGTGTTATAGGTTCTTAATACTTGCTAACTTTTGCATTGCCATGGCCAGTCTTTAAACTTCTTTTGAACAGTTCATATTGTTAAATACAGTGCCAAGATATTCACAATGTGACATTTTCAGTGTCTTCAAATATAGGGACAGAGTGGGCGTAAGTAGCAATTGGAAGGGACATGATGTGTTAGAGTAAGTGTTTGGATAGAGTGAGTTTAAGTAACAACTGGATGGGACGGATGTGTTAGAGTAAGTATTTGAATAGAGTGGGTTTAAGTAACAACTGGATGGGACAGGATGTGCAACAACTGGATGGGACAGAAGGTGTTACTTAGAGTATATCATGTTTAGTAAATATAGAGTGTGTTTTTAATGACTGTGCAGTGGTTGAAAATATTGCCAGCCCAAGTTTTGTATTCATCCTCTGTAAAGTTCATGCAACATAATAAGTAAATACAAAACTTTTCAAACACTGCACAGTCATTAAAAATACACCCTGTACAAGTAAAAGTAAATAACCCTCTTACGTGCTTTCAGGCATATTGGGTATATGGTTCTAGCACCATATTTTTTTAAAGACATTGCCAATACAGTACAAGCCCCATATTTTTATAGTCCAACTGGCACAAGAAGAATGACGTCAGTATCACGATGGCTGCCATTATTTGCTAGAATATTTCTTGTTATCCATTTTATGCTAGGTCAAACTGGGAGACCAAGTCAATTTTTGAAAATCCCCATTAAGGTGAGAGATGAACATGACCTCTAAGCAGGCAGGCAAGGATGCTAACAACTCTGCTACCATGACTCCTTATATCATATCCTCTTTGCAGAAGGACTTAATGAACCAGAGCTTCTTATGGGGAAAAGCTGAAATGGCAAGTTATGTTTTATCAACCTTATCTTATTTTCAGGCTCTATGGCAAAGAGGTTATGAATGTAATTCATAATCCCGCACAAAGCATTCGAAACATAGATGCAGGCAATTTGGAAGCGGACCACTTTGCATTGGTTTCCATACAATGGTATGAGTGCTGGTCGTTAAGAAAGCGGTAGCAAACTATTGAACGTAAGCTTGCCCCGGAATCACAAACAGCGAAAAAATGCATGGGTTGAATGCTAACTCTTGTAAAAAATATGCAACAAACTAACCTTACCTCATGTGTCATCTCTTCTATTGCATAATCCTGATCACAAAGTCTTCATCCCCAATACTGTTCTACTCATACAAAACTTTTCAAAGACAGCAGATCTACAACACTTCTCATAAAAAGCAGATCTACAACACCTCAAAGACAGCAGATCTACAACACTTCTCATGAACTAACTAGATCTACAACACTTCTCATGAACTAACTAGATCTACAACACTTCTCATGAACTAACTAGATCTACATCATTTCTCATGAACTAACTAGATCTACAACACTTCTCATGAACTAACTAGATCTACATCATTTCTCATGAACTAACTAGACCTACAACACTTCTCATGAACTAAATAGATCTACATCACTTCTCATGAACTAACTAGATCTACAACACTTCTCATGAACTAACTAGATCTACATCATTTCTCATGAACTAACTAGATCTACAACACTTCTCATGAACTAAATAGATCTACAACACCTCAAAGACAGCAGATCTACAACACTTCTCATGAACTAATTAGATCTACATCACTTCTCATGAACTAACTAGATCTACAACACTTCTCATAAAAAGCAGATCTACAACACCTCAAAGACAGCAGATCTACAACACTTCTCATGAACTAACTAGATCTACATCACTTCTCATGAACTAACTAGATCTATATCACTTCTCATGAACTAACTAGATCTACATCACTTCTCATGAACTAACTAGATCTACATCACTTCTCATGAACTAACTAGATCTACAACACTTCTCATGAACTAACTAGACCTACATCACTTTTCATGAACTAACTAGATCTACAACACTTCTCATGAACTAACTAGATCTACATCACTTCTCATGAACTAACTAGATCTACATCACTTCTCATGAACTAACTAGATCTACAACACTTCTCATGAACTAACTAGATCTACAACACTTCTCATAAAAAGCAGATCTACAACACCTCAAAGACAGCAGATCTACAACACTTCTCATGAACTAACTAGATCTACATCACTTCTCATGAACTAACTAGATCTACATCACTTCTCATGAACTAACTAGATCTACATCACTTCTCATGAACTAACTAGATCTACATCACTTCTCATGAACTAACTAGATCTACATCACTTCTCATGAACTAACTAGATCTACAACACTTCTCATGAACTAACTAGATCTACATCACTTCTCATGAACTACCTAGATCTACAACACTTTTCATGAACTAACTAGATCTACATCATTTCTCATGAACTAACTAGATCTACAACACTTCTCATGAACTAACTAGATCTACATCACTTCTCATGAACTAACTAGATCTACAACACTTCTCATGAACTAACTAGAACTACAACACTTCTCATGAACAAACTAGACCTACAACACTTCTCATGAACTAACTAGATCTACATCACTTCTCATGAACTAACTAGATCTACATCACTTCTCATGAACTAACTAGATCTACAACACTTCTCATGAACTAACTAGATCTACATCACTTCTCATGAACTAACTAGATCTACAACACTTCTCATGAACTAACTAGACCTACAACACTTCTCATGAACAAACTAGACCTACAACACTTCTCATGAACTAACTAGATCTACATCACTTCTCATGAACTAACTAGATCTACATCACTTCTCATGAACTAACTAGATCTACAACACTTCTCATGAACTAACTAGATCTACACCACTTCTCATGAACTAACTAGATCTACATCACTTCTCATGAACTAACTAGATCTACATCATTTCTCATGAACTAATTAGACCTACAACACTTCTCATGAACTAACTAGACCTACAACACTTCTCATGAACAAACTAGACCTACAACACTTCTCATGAACTAACTAGATCTACATCACTTCTCATGAACTAACTAGATCTACATCACTTCTCATGAACTAACTAGATCTATAACACTTCTCATGAACTAACTAGATCTACATCACTTCTCATGAACTAACTAGATCTACATCATTTCTTATGAACTAACTAGACCTACAACACTTCTCATGAACTAACTAGACCTACAACACTTCTCATGAACAAACTAGACCTACAACACTTCTCATGAACTAACTAGATCTACATCACTTCTCATGAACTAACTAGATCTACATCACTTCTCATGAACTAACTAGATCTACATCAATGGCAGGGCTAGCCTGGGAGTGTTAATTTTGCTTCTATCATCTACTTCACAATGTTCTTGCAGGTAAAAATGTCCAACGTGACACTGACCACATCACCCTAAGTGTTGACTGATCTATACAAATATGGGGTTAGCACCGTGTACCTAATACACCTCAAAGTTTATACAAGGGTTGTTTACTTGTTAACTTTACTGTAAAACTCACAGGGAAATCAAAGATCAAGGTAAGCATGTTGCTTCAACATCTTTGTTTACAACTATACCATCATTCTACTGGAAGATAAACTATGATCTATGGGCATCAATTACAAAGGATATTCCAAGCATTAAATATTCATTACTGTGGGCTTCACAACAGCCATTGCTCCTGGCTGGCGACCATATTTTGCAGCCACTCTATGAGGATGCTCGAATGCTGAATTGGTCAGTTTGGTGCTATGATAAAAGTCTTCCTTGTACCTCAACTTCTCAGGAGTACCCAGCGAGGCAGAGTTGATGCTGCTGTTTGTTGGAAAACTGTTGTATGGCTGCACTGTCGGAAGCTGAGGCTGGTACTTGGTAGTGTGGCTGACTTGTGGAGAATGTCTGTGTTGGTGCCACTGAGGGATGTTATCATAGCCAGGGGATATGTTTGCTTGTGACTGTGGTTGCTCTGAAGCATTGTCAGATTCATGGTACTGTTCTCGACAACGCTGAGATGGAGTTTGTGGCATTGAATGCTGGGATTGTTGAAGTTGTGGTTTGTATGATGGAGGCTGGCTGCATTTCTGATGTTTTGAACTGTGAGGGAAATGTTCATGGTTGGACTGAAATTGATCTTTAGGTGGCCTTCTGCTGTCATCACAGTATGGCTGCATGTACTGTGTGGCCATAGTTTGGTGGTGAGAGTTTGAGACATGGCGATCTAGAGATGCATGGACTGTGCCAGGTTTGTTCTGTAGACTTTTATTTATTGGCCATCCTGGCATATTAGTAATTTCTTTTTGGCAATGAAATTGTTTAGTTTCTTCAGATTGAGACCTATGGTTATGGTTTTGGCCATCAGATTTGGATTGTTGTCCATGACTTGGCTGAGATGTTGTAACTCCTTGGTTTTTCCTTTTCACCACTGGCGTCGATGTCATTGACGGAGGTTTATCAGAAATATCTAGCAGGCCAATGCCAGGGTTGTTCACATCAACTCCTTTCTCAAACTTGTCAATCAATGATGTGACAGACTGGGGGACATCACCCCTCACAGGAGACTGGGCCCTATGAGATGTTGCTGTAGTTTTCTTTCCTCCTAGATCTTTTCTGGAAACATGACTCTCTGGTTTATAATGTTGACTTTCAGGCCTAGCATATGCAGAATGAAACCTCCTATCTTCTTTTCTGAACTCGTTATCTCGGTCTAGAATGCTATGAGCACTAGAACTTCTGTAAACTAGAGTATTAACAAAAGCTGTTCTGTCTTTTCCAGCACCCATAGGCAAGGACTGACCTTTGGCTACTTCAAGTTTTCTATCAGAATTTGATTTTGTGCCATCAATATTGTGTCTAAGGCCCTTTGGAGAATAATCAGAAGTTGATACAGCTTCCCCATTTTCTGGATTATTTCTAAGTCCATATGGTTGATTAGAGATCTTTACCAGTGATGTTTCCTGCATGATGTTGCTGGATGGTGGGTACATGTGTGAGCTGTTCTCTAGTGAAGAATGAGATAAAGTGACTGGCAAAGCTTGATAATGGTTAGGTTTTGGGGGAAGGATGGTGTAAGATGCTCCCGTGGACCCACTGCCTCTAAGACTACTACTGCCACCTGTAGTCAAGCCAAGGGCAGGATAGATGCCTCCTCCGAGATACTGCTCACTCTTCTTCTGTAACTCCTGTCTATAAACATCAGAGCTAATTGATACTTGTGGAGCATGCACCGATGGATTCATTCCTGTGGCTTGTCCTCGCACTCCACTCTCAAAACGTGGGTCATACTTTGACTGATTCTCATAATTTGGAATTACTTTGGCTTTGTATACCGGAACAGGACTGGCTTTGATCCACTTTGGATCTGAAATATTTCTATCATTACTAATTAGGCTGGCTTTTTCTTGATTGACTTCACTGAATGCTGACTGAGGTGGCTGTAAATCAGAGTTTCCAGAGATCTGGGCTTGAGAATGCTCTGCTCCTTTTGTATAAGCTTCAGAAATGCTCATATTACTACCAAGAGCAATTGGTGCTCTTATCCTTGCCTGACTGGATTGATTTGAAGCTTCAGTTCTATTATCATTATTATAAATATGGAACTTACTGGTGTCTGTATCAGGGACGCAAGCTTGTTCTTTGGAATCTTTGTGAAAAGCATCATATGAACCTACAGCAACATCTCGTTTATAAAAGCCATTTTTCTGATAAAATGTTTGATCTCTGTCCCTGACACTTTGTAAGCTGCTGATTGTAGAAGGAAATGACTCATGGCCATCTCTATAGAAGATCCTTTCAGAATGGTCTGGGTGAACCTCCAGGCTGTCTGGTGTATCTGCATGACTCAAAGCCTCTTGTCTCGGCTGACCAGGAAAGCACAGGTTCTGGTAATCAGCAGTGCCCCTGTCTTTTGCATCAACAGGTGTGTTGTTAGAAGCCGGCCTATCTGTTATGTGATATGATTCGTGCTGTGAAGTTGCTCCTGGCAGTGGTTTACTGGGAACTTCAGCACTGGTGTTTTGATGTGAAATGGAGTAATTCTTTGGTGAAGCACTGTTTAAATTCTTAGCATTTCCAGAGAATTTGTGAGCAAATGTGTGTTTGACTATACTAAATGGAGTTGACACATTTCTGAGTGGTGAAACTTGAGGATGCTCTTCATGTACAGGGGCTCTCATTTGATCTCTCTTAAGCAAAGATTTAAAGAAATTTGAGTTCTTTTTCTGAATATTATCATGATCTGGTGATAGATTATTTCCTGAAGAAGCCGAGTCATGAACACCATCTTGTGGACAGCTAGCATCCTCAGTCATTTCAAGATCAAGATGGTTCTGAGAGTAATGAGATAGACTCTCATAAAGAGGCTCAAAGCCAAAATTATCATCTTGATAATTACTGCTGTTTTTGTGGTGATTTTTCACTTTAGCTACATTAGCTTGATAATTAATCATAGGCATATCAGGATATTCCGTAAAGATGACAGAGTTTGCTTGTTGTTTGAAAGCAGGATGAATTGTTGCTTGAGGTTTCAGTACATTTGGTGGAGTAGCATTTATAGGTTTAGGAGAAGATGGCGGTTGAGGAATATCATGATCATTATGCCTGGTTTTGTTCAGCTGCACCGCTCTTGTATCTTGCATTGGCTTGTTTTCTTGTTCAAGCTGTCTTCCAAGGTTTGCGATAGCTCTACTGTTTCTAGGTTCTGCTGTGGTTTCATTCTGGTATGGAGATGAAGAGTCACCTAGCTGAGACCATTGAAGTTGTGATTGTAGCTGTTTCCTTTCAGGTTCCTGAGGAACTACTTGATGTTGCCCCATGTAATCTTTGGCATCTAGGCTGGAAGTGGCTCCTTCTGCCTGCATTTCTTGTGTGTATCTGCCCACTGACTGGATCCAGGAGTTGATGTGCTGCAGTTGTTGAGACTTGTTTGTTCTCATTTCCTCATCTTGTTGAAAGATAGCTACATGTTTCATCATGGCTGTCCTTAGACTACTGAAGCCGGGAAGGGAAGAGCACGACTGGAAACAGAAAGAACAAAGGCATTCTTGCATTTGAGGATGAAATCAAAGAAACACTGAATTATATGCAAATTATTGATGAACCCACAAGAAAAACAAAATAAGATATGGTATAGATTATGATGCATTTTGATTTGTATTTCAAATATGGGCTTTATCATAAGAGCATATTTAACAAATATACTACATGACAAAGCTGTTCTATATATTCTCCTACATGACTCACATTTTATACAAATGCTCCTACAGGACACACATTTCTTCTTCTTCTTCTTCTTCTTCTTCTTCTTCTTCTTCTTCTTCTTCTGCATTCATCCTGAGAGTTTTTTTGGACGTAATTTCGTGGTGACTGTTTACAGCAGAGCTGCGTTCTTGTGCCGTTAGGCCGACACATCCGACTTCTGCGGGCATTTGTTGACCGGGTTAATATTCCCGGATGACACACATTTAATATAAATTCTTCTACACCACACACATCATGTACAAATTCTATTTGACTCAAATTTTATAAAGCTTTTCCTACATCACACGCACAGTATACAAACTCTCCTATTTGACTCATTATTTAAAAACAATGAATTCCCCTACACGACACACATTTGATGTAAATTCTCCTACATGACACACATTTTATATAAATTCTCCTATTTGCTTCACATATTATACAAATTCTACTATATAACACACATTTGATGTATATTCTTCAGTTTGACAAAACTTTTATACTTCTACACAACTAATATTTTATATAAATTCTCATACCTGATATGCAGTACAATGTTAGGTCTTAGTCAGTTATGACTGAGCTACCGTATGACAGTAGATGGTACTACCTGCTTTCTGTTAGCGCTAAATGTTGAGCGGCACTTACCAAACCCGACACCCCACATTGTGCCAATGGCTTCAGGTGGAAGAGTGCAATTGGGAAGGTACAAGCCTTATCCTTGTGCGAGGAAATGCAACCTAAAGACAAAATGTCATGGCAGGGCAGACCAGGCCCTAAGCCTTGGTTAGCAGCTGGTCTAGAATCAAAGCTCCAACAGGCGGACAGTTATAGAGCATTGCTTTGCTGATCCGGCAGCTTCTGCAGCTTGGCTTGTTCCAGATGTATTTGTGTACCTTTCCTCTGGAGTGAACTAGGCAGGCAGATAGAGGGATCATGCTGCATGGGCAACACATGATCTCTATAATTTAGCCCAGGCTTTGTGCTGTGGAGAGGTATAATTCCATCACTGGTCTTAACTGGTCTCAGAATCAAAGCGAGAGGTAGCAATTACGGGTTATAAGTCCTTGTCAATTGGCGTAGACATGGGGCATCACGGGTTGCCTCTGACGGTGGGAGAGACCTACAGGTGTCACTGATCAGCTACCGCCCGCCTCAAGCTGGGCACCCCCCGGCCAATTGGGTGCTGATCCGCCACAGCCTGCCTGCTTCAATGGGTGCTTGGGGTTGTTATATACAGTATCTATTATCTAACATGCATTATATTAAAATTTCCCTTTTGACAGATTATGTATACTCCATGCACTGATTGTGTATGACTTTGTGTACCTGTCTATTATTGTCTCTGTAGATGTGAGGTAGTCTTTGTGCATATGTGTCTGTATTTCTTCTTCTGCGTTCATCCGGTTTTTTTTTTCCGGGTGTGATTGCGTTGTGCCTGTTTACAGCAGAGCTGCATTCTTGTGCCGATAGGCCGACACATCCGACTTCTGCGGGCATTTGTTGACCGGGTTAACCTTCCCGGTGTCTGTATTTTAACAGTGTGTGCTTGTCTAAATCTGTCATATGGATATGAGAGAGAGAGGGGAAAGAGAGAGGGGGAAAGAGAGAGGGGAAAGAGAGAGGGGGAGAGAGAGAGGGAGAGAGAGAGAGACAGAAAGAGGGAGAGAAAGAGAGATTTCAAGTTCATTCTGGTCACGTCATCTTAATACCTCTCTCTCTGCCTGCCTGTCTTATAACATTGTAATATGAATTGTTTATGTTCACAGCATTCATTTTACAATATGTTTTCTATGTGAATATAACGTGCATAATAGGCAACTGATGTGTGAAAGAACAGTGTTTGGAAGGATTAAATATAATCAATCAATCATGTGCCATGCCGGAAAGCATGGACGGTCATGACTCGCCATTTAACTCGGTCACCAGTGTCGTGGATCAGCTCGGTGTTCCTGTCTCATCCATGCCATGTGGCCAAGCCATCCAGATATTTTCCTCTCGGTCTTCCTCTTGGTCTGTTCCCTTCGATCTTGCTAGTAGTCACTAAGTTCTCTAATCCATGTCTTCTCATAGCATGTCCAAAACATTTTGACTGTCTATGTCTAATTTCTCTAATCAATTTACGATTTTCATTTGTCTCCTGTAGTACTTGGTCATTGGTTTTTCTGTCTGTCAATGGTATTCTTTGCATTTTTCTCAGAAACCACATTTCTGCAGCCATCAGATGTTTTTCAGCTTGACTGCACATTGTCCAAGTTTCACATCCATACAAAAAAACAGGCTCTATGTATCCCCTCAACACTCTTTTTTCTTGTTTCAACTGACATCTTTTTATTGGCCTGCAAACCCATTTTGTGATCCATTGAAAATAAGGTTTGTTCATTCTCTCTCTCCCGTGCAAGTTCCTAATTTGTAATCCTTTGAAAATAAAGTTTGTTCATTCTCTCTCATGCAAGTTCCTGCTGTTTGTCTATTAATAAGGTAAGGTACACCCATGGCACATATTACTGTTGGGGCGCGGTGTGTCAGACATTCACACTTTCAAGGCCTTGATATGAGGCAGGCTGGCCACTTCACTTCCTCCTTATCTTTCCTTCCCAGACACTTATGAAAATAAGTCTTAAAAGTCGAGAGGATCGACTTCATTGCACCGGGTTTTATCCCATATGGCTTGGTCTCCTTCCGTGGGGGGGGGGGGGGGGGGCACTGCAGAAAGCATTGCACAAAGCATGAACTCTGTAACTTCGGCGACGACCCCGAGAAAAATGCACTCATGAACCAAAAGACGTAGCCTAGAATCGAACCCACAACTTTCAGAGCGTGAGGCAGACGGTTTGACCACTTTGCCTTGGACACTCCCTCTTGTGAAAATGTTCATGAAAATGATCCAGCTGAGGCTGGGTCAACTCCAGAGCTGTGCTGGTCAGAAACAGTAACCCTGCTCCAGCTGTCACCGCAGCTTCTATCTTTAACTTGTTGTTTGTCCATCAAGAATGATGATGACCATTCATTTCATCCAGTGGGGGTTGAAAGTATGGAGCCGTGAGTTCTAAGATTGCTGGTAAGGCCTATTTTGGCTCGAAATGTTCTTTGACAATCTAGGCAAAGAATGCTTGATGTTCCAGGAGGAGAATCTCCTGCAGTGGTATTTCTGTCCAGCCTTTTTTCACAGCTCTTGCAATTCTGTTTGCTTCAAAAGTGACTACACACTTGCGTAATGATGTACGCCACGAATTTTGGTCTTTGGCAGCAGTCTCCCAGGTGTCGTGATGAATTTCAAAAGCTTTTAGTGAGATCTTCAGAGTGTTTTAAAAGCGTTTCCTCTGACCACCTATGAGCATTTACCACAACGCAGCTTGCCGTAACAAAATTTGTTTAGCCTGTGATCTGGCATGCAAGTCAAATGACCAGCCCAGGGAATCTGATTCTTCATTAGTAGAGTGTGGATACTGGGCATGCACGCTCTTTCTAGAACTTAAGTGTCTGGGATCTTGTCTTGCCATTTAATCTTCAATAGCTTCCTAAGGCAGACTGTGTAGAAGTGGTTTAATTTCCTAGCGTGTCGCTGGTAAACAATCCCAACAGTCTTTAACTTATACAAATCAAAATGCACAATTCTATACTTTACTATAAATTATACATTTTCTTCAATTAAACATTTTGTTACTTTGTAGAGTGCGCAAAAGAGAATAAATTTAAATACTTTAACATACAATTCTGCTTTCCTGTGGGTTCCTCACAACAAAACATGTCGTATTAAATTTGTTAATGTTAAAATTCTCCAGGCGGTTGGAAATCACAAAGAATAGGATATAAGGCTGGTTCCTTGATGAAACCTTTATAAAAGAAAACTGACCTTGGAAGGAGTCTGTTTAGAGGAAACAAACCGGGCACACATGCATGTCGAAGTCGGTCACACTTTCAGGTGCTTAACTAAGTGTGATGCACTACCTTTGAAAGAGAGAAGAAGAAGAAGGAAGGCAGAAGAAGGAGGGAGAAAGGAGGGAGAGAGGGGGGAGGGAGTAAGGAAGGAAGGAAGAGGAGGAGGAGGAGGAGAAGAAGAAGAAGAAGGAAGGAAGGAAGGAAGGAAGGAAGAAGAGGAGGCGGGGAAAGATGAGAAAGAGGTGGTGGTGGAAGAGGAGGAGGAGAAGAAAAACAAGATTTATTTATTTTGGCTTTACAAGATATTTTCAGCATTCTTCTGTAAAACTACATTCTGTAGCTTGAAGGGACCTTGTACTTGTTTATAATTGTGCAGAATCCACAGCCTTGTGTTAAAACTTATTTTAAATGCGTAGACATCTCACATCATACCAATTTGTGGTTAATGTATAACTTTTGAGTTCATTAAACATTATCAGTACTCACCAATTGACTTTTTGTAGTTAGATCTGCATTAAATTTTGCCTTAGCCAAATTTCTGTGTGCAAGTTTCCAGTAGTATTTGCAGTCATGAAGGAAAGATGCCCAAATCTATGTAACAAACATAAGAAATGTCAGTAAAAACTAAGAAATATCAGTAAACAATAAATGACGGTAAAAACAATAAGAAATGTCAGTAAAAACAATAAGATATGTCAGTAAACACCAGGTTGCAAACCATTTTGTTTCATCTTAGAAAGTGTTTTACAATAATTTATCAGGTAAATTTTGAAGCAAGAAAACACTGCAACAGAATGTAAATAAGTTGCTATGTAGTGGGCAAGTTGGGAGGTTATATAACAGGAGCAAGATCGGAACAGAGTTTCAAGCAAGTTTCTATCATCCACTATGGGAGGGAGGCTGGCCACCTATTTCTCCATGCACTCATTCTTACAAAAATGTGGTGGTCCTAACTCTTTAGTTTTTTTTAATGAGAAGTTGACCAATGAAAATAAGATACGGTTTTAGAATTTTACGAAAATCTGGTAATAGAAAATAAGCAGGTCAAATTAAACTGCTTAAGTAAATGCTTAAATTTTCTGTTGTAAAGTTATTTATTTCTCTCAATGTGTATATGTAACTTATTTACAGCCTGGTTATGTAATCTTAATTCACACACAGCTTTCTTAGAATGCTTCTCAAAACAACATGTATTGATAATTCACTAAGACACAAAATTAAAGGGAAATATGAGTAAGCATTTAACAACATATCAGTCATCAAAGTTGCTAGTGTGCTCATTTACCAATACAATGCTGGTTCAACAACCCAGTGCTGGTTCAACAACAGAGTTCTGGTTCAA
Organism: Cepaea hortensis; assembly: GCA_963921405.1. Lineage (NCBI taxonomy): Eukaryota > Metazoa > Mollusca > Gastropoda > Stylommatophora > Helicidae > Cepaea > Cepaea hortensis. The sequence goes on from OY992889.1 coordinate 38,586,045, forward strand.
CAATATCCTGCTGGTTCAACAATTCAGTTCTGGTTCAACAGCCTAGTTCTGGTTCAACAACCAGTGTTGGTTCAACAACCAAGTTCTGGTTCAACAATACACTGCTGGTTCAACAGTACCCTGCTAGTTCAACAATCAGTGCTGGTTCAACAATCTAGTGCTGGTCCAATGATCAACTGCTGGTTTACCAATAAAGCATCTGAGATTCAATGACACTGAGGCACCTGGGACAGGTACCATACTGACCGACACCCTTCTTCCCCCTCATTCTATTAGACATCCTGGAATGAGACACTAATATGGCTAGAGGAATGTTATATTAGACATCCTGGAAAGAGACACTAATATGGCTAGAGGAATGTTATATTAGACATCCTGGAAAGAGACACTAATACGGCTAGAGGAATGTTATATTAGACATCCTGGAAAGAGACACTAATACGGCTAGAGGAATGTTATATTAGACATCCTGGAAAGAGACACTAATATGACTGAAGGAGGAATGTTATATTAGACATCCTGGAAAGAGACTAGTATGGCTAAAGGAGGAATGTTCCACTTGGATATCCATTATGATGAAGCCTGCTGAAGAGCTCAATCTTTGCAAACAATACCCCATGGTGATGGTAGATGGCCACTACTTATATATCCTGCTTGGAGAAAAGTGTATGCCTAGATTGTGTATACAGGCCGCCTAGTGGGAAGGAACCAAGTTATTCATCGTCTTCCACTTCTGCCGTCAAGCGTCATGGGGAGGAATAATTTGCACTCCGGCACCCAGTAGGCAGCACTGGATAGTGTCCTTCCGTGTGATTGTACAATGTCTTTGATGTTGTCAGTCCATTTTCTACCATGTGATTGTACAATGTCTTTGATGTTGTCAGTCCATTTTCTACCAAGTTATTACAGATTCCTAATTCCAACAGTTTGAAAAAAGAATGAACAATTCAACATGAGCTTCAGATTAAACAATTTGATTCAAGGTTCAGGGTGAACAACTATATTAGGTTGAAAACAACAACATACATCAGTCCAGGTTCAACTCTCAGTGATAGAAGGATTATTTTTCCCTTAATCCTACAACTCTTTTGCCAATCTGACAAACATAAAATAAGACTACTGGAGTTGTCAATGGAAAAGTAAAAGGTGATTATTTGACAATGTGAATAAACCTCTTGATTTATCATTTGGTTAGTGAAATAAACAATGGACACAATACTTCCTTCTTTTACGTTTGTGTGGCATTGTTTTTACCAACAGTTTTGGATAATATTTGTGCATTGCTAAAACATTTGACTTCTTCCTAGCTTTTGTTGCAACATTAGCCTTTCTGGGTAATTTCATAGGACATTCCAGTCTCATTGTGGTGACATCATCCATGCCTGTTTCCTCTATGGATGCACGCACTCTACTAAACCCACACAGAACAGTCACATGAATACCGCTTGACCCTCAGGGGAGAGCACTCTCCACTATCCAGGGACAGTATACAATATCCTCCGCTAGATTTACCTTACTTAGCAGATAAACAATTCTGATTATTAACCTGGAAGAACTCATGAGGTGTTGATTTGTGTCCATCATAGCTAAAAAAGGATGCAGTCTTCCAAAATTGAACACGTGTATCATCAAGTAGTTTCTGCTCCTCTGCTAAGACTTCCATAGCTGAAAGGAGTGAAATCAAGAAATTCATAAATATCTTAATTAAACAAGGGACAGCAATTTCTAATTTTAGCTCTTAACAGACCCATGTTTTGGGGCTGACATTTCTAAATATTCATGAAAAGAGGCGGCCAAACCAATCCGTTTTTATCCCATGTGGCTCTAGAGCAGTGTTTCCCAACGTGGGGCCCATGGCCCATGGGGGGGGGGGGGGGGGGCGCAATTCGATTGTTAAGGGGGGGGCAATTCGAAAATGGAAGAAATCGGATGGATACAACAAAACGGGCAGACTTGAGACTGAAGTTAACTAATTGAAACCTGACATAAAATCTCTTTGCAACAAGCATCAAACGCAAAGATCTCACTAAATTTAAATAATAAATAATTACTAATAATTAAAATAATATAGAAAAATCTTTCATTAAAATTATTTTGTACTTGAATTTCAGTTCTCTATTATATGTTTTGAAAATTTACTTACTGTGTTTGCTCAATAATTCCCTATTGATTTCTTCCTAAAACTTATCATTTAAGTTTCTTTAGTGAACATTTCAATTTTTGAATATTAAAAATAATGTATATGTTATGTGTGGGGTGGGGGCATAAGAATTTTAG
>OY992889.1:38590821-38663321 GCA_963921405.1 Cepaea hortensis
GGCACAATGAGATACTACCAAAAACAGCCAGAAGAATGCATGCTCTGAACATAATAAACATGAGTGTGTAAAAAAAAGGGAATGCAATAAATGCAAAATACCATAAAGTATTGTATGCCTGTTATTTGTACATACCAACAACCGAATACATTATATACATAATCATCTATACTTCTGCTTACAATTTACTAATATCAATGTAAACCAAGCTTATAAATATTTAAATATTAAATTAACGGGGGGGGGGGGGGGGGGGGGGCATAGTAGCACAAATAATCATAATCATAATAATATTAATAATAAAATTACCGGATGACAAAAAATTTTCACTGATCGCTCGCAGAGTGACGGTTAGACTATTTCCTTCCCGTTTTGACAGTGTTTCCAGCTGTGAATGTTTAATATGATCAAATGTTTAGCATTTCATTAGGCATCACAGTAGACAGAAAACATGTCCTAAACAATTTCTTCAGTTAGTTAAAAACAAATTAAAAATTGCATAGTCATGATGATGATGATGAGCTATATGCTTAATAGTTGTTTAATGTAATCAAAGAAACTAGAACACATTTCTTTACATGTTTGCCAAATTCTGTTATATCCCCCCCCCCCCCCCCCCTTGTCCCATATCAGATGCTGCCAACTGGGTGCAAAGTCTTAGCCCTTCACATATTCTAGGCCAGTGGTTCTCAACCGGTGGAGAATTTCCCCCCCCCCCCCCCAGGGGGGAATTTTAGGGTTTCAAGGGGGGGAATTAAGATTATTTCAAGATCGCTTTAATACAAGAACCGATTACTTGATATTGTTTTTCCCTTCATATTGTACGGTTCTGTACGTCTCACCCTTCTCAAATTCAATTTATAAAGTAAGTAGACCCACAAATCATGTTTTATGTGGACGTCTAGACATGTTTTAGTCTGTGCTATTAAATTTAGCTTCCATTATTACGTATACTGTGTAGGGGCGGGGGTGGGATCTTTAGGTAGGAAATACGAAAGGGGGGAATGACATTCTGAAAATATGGTGAAAAAAAAAAGGGGGGGGGGGGGCACGGGCCAAATTTTTAGGTAGGAAGTACGAAAGGGGGGGGTGGCGTTCTGAAAATATGGAGAAGGGGGGCACGGGCCAAAAAAGGTTGAGAACCACTGTTCTAGGCTATGACATATGATGTGGGATGGCCTGCTCTCTTCAATGTGGCCTTTTCTTCCCAGACAGTTTTGAAAATTGTCTGGTAGCCATTTTTATCAGGATGGGTTGACCCTAGAGATGTATTGTTTCAATCAATTAATCAGGTGCCGTCTCCACAATGAAGGTGGGCTCTTGCCTTGATTATACATTCTGTCAAGTTGATGTTCGTCCATCCCTTGATGTTATCTTCCCATTTGTATCGTTGTCTACCTCTTGCTTGCTTGCCCTCAATCTTGACCTCTAGTATGGTTTTCATAAAGCATCATGTCTCTTAATGTGGCCAAAATATTTCACTTGCCTCCTCTTTATTTCTTTCATCAACTCTCTCTTCATTCCCAGTTTTTCTAGAACCTCTGCATTTGATTGGTTTTGTTTCCATGAAATACGACATATTCGTCTGTATATCCACATCTCCAGGGCATCTATTTAACTTTTTAGTTGCTTGTTCAATGTTCAGGCTTCCGCACCATACAGGAGCATTGAATATACGTAGCATTTGACAATTCTCATGTTTAATGCGTTATTAATCTCTCAAGATGTTAATATTGATTTCATGTCATTGAAAGCATTTTTTGCCATTCCTATTCTCTTTTTGATTTCTATTTCACTTTTGCCATCATCTGTTATTATATGTCCAAGATAGGAGAAACTTGTCACTTGTTTTAGTACCTTCCCGTTTAATGTTCATTGATGACCTTTCCTTTCTACTGCTAATTATCATAGTTTTCGGTGTTTGGATGTTAATATCTAAGCTGCATTTTGCACTATGCATTTTCACTTGTTCGTTCCACTAGGTCTTGTAACTCTTGCTTGCTTGATGTACTGTTTGGAAATGATAATTCAATCTCTGTTGAGAATTGAACTTGGAGATGGGGTGAGCAGTTCTCTTCCTCATCATCTTACATTCCCAGATCATTCCCCAAAATATTCTGAACATTGTCGGGTACAAATGTTTTGAGGCGCTGGCGACCCCAGAGTTGTACTGGTGAGAACAAATAATCCTGTCTCTGTTGGGAATCGAAACTGGACCACAGTATTGCCAGGCAAGCATGCTAATGCATCACTATGTTGCTGCTTACATCAACATAATTTATTACTTTTTTTTTATGATGTGTAAACTGAGGCAAAAAGAGGTAAAATTTCAAAGAACCAAATTGCAAGCTACATGAAAGTGCTGGAAAGAGTGGAGAGAAATGGTAGAATTACACTGCAGTAGAATGGAAAATGCATTACAGGAAAGCAAGCTACAGGCCACTTATTAACAAAATTTGCTCAAGATTGTATCAGTGAAGATTGTTTTTAGGAATACAAGGTAAATTATGCAGATCTCAAAAGGAGAAGTAGGACAGAATTTGAGTAAACGTAGAATTAATGAATACATACTCACAAGCCAGGAATAGCACAGTGGCTAGCAGGCTTGCCTGTCTGCCCAAATGTCATGGGTTTCAAATCTTCATAGAGGCAGATTTGTAAAATTGACCTGGGTTTCCAGGTTCTGTGGCAAAGGGGTTACGGACGCAATTCGTAATCCCACATAAAGCGTTTGAAACAGCTGCGAGTGATTTAGCAGCAAACCACCTTGTGTTGGTTGTAAATGGTATGAGTGCCGGTTGTCCAGAAAGCAATGGCAAATACTAAACGTAAACTTGCCAAGAAATCACAAACAGCCAAAAAATGCTAGGGTTGACTGTGACATCCTGTAAAGAATATGTAGCTAACTGTATTTCCCAGGTCAAAACAGCCTAAGCTAAGTACCACAAAATGTCTGTACCGACACCTTTCCATGTCATGACAACAGGTTGTGATTATCTTCTTTTGCTGCCTTCCTTTCCATAAAATTGTCCAGTTGCAAATGTTCCAGTTGTTCTCTTCTGATGACACGGCCAAAAATTGACAACAATGATAGTCTCATACCAACTTTATACAGACTTGAAAAGGTAGCATTTATCTTACAACAAAGCAATTGTTAAACTATTTCTTACAATAGACAGTTCATCTACTTACTTTATTTCTTACAATTGACAGTTCATCTTTTAACTCTTTTAAAGCTCTCTGTATGTCTTCAAATGAAACCTGTGACGGTCAATGATTAGAGATGATCAAAGAATGCAAATAAGTATAAAGTTTTTATAAGTGAAACCAAATCATGTTACAGAGATCTTAAAGTTTGTGGTGTTTGTGATCATGTCTATCCATGGTCTCTTTTGATGTCAATCATTTCTGATACAGATGTTCCTTCAATTTATGGTGTTATGCTGCCCCTATCATCTCTCTTGGTCAAGTCCTGCCTCTCCTATCCTCCAACTATCCCATTATGACGACATACCCATTGTGGACTGTCTTCTTACGAGAGTAACCCATTCTCCTTGTTGAGTTAACTTCTTTCAAGATATCTTCACTCTCTTTCTATCCACCCATGCGGTTATTCTTCTGTAACAGCATATCTGCCTGATTTAAAAGATAAAATGAAACCAAGTCATGTTATGAAAATCTTCGTTATTTGAAAGATAAAGTGAAACCAAATCATGTTACAGAGATGATGTTATTTCCATAGGTCGCGTCAGATGAATGATGCATCACAGAGATAATGAACAGAATAGGACAAGCAAACACTGCATTCTATCAAATTAAGAACATTTTGTGCAGCAAGTCCTTGTCCTTGAATGTTAGAAAAAGAGTTCTTGCATGTTACGTAGAACTATTTTAACATACGGCTGCAAATCCTGGACAATTAGTAAACAGGCAAATAAATCCATAGAAGCCTTGGAGATGTGGCTTTATAGAAGAATGCTGAAAATTAATTGGACAGCTAAGATGAGCATATCTGGACATTTTGAGGAAAGCTAAGACACAAAGGCAAATTATCACAAACATCAGAAAGAAGCAGATATAATTTTGTGGCCACATTATGAGAAGACAAAAATTGGAACATGCTGTGACAACCGGAAAGATTTGTGGAAAAGGAGATAACGTAATGGAGATAGTGCAAAATTGGTTTAAGGCCCCACTCAAAAACTTTTTCCTAGAAGGCATGAACAAGGTAATGGACAGGTTGACCAAGTGTATTGCCAAGGCAGGGGGACAATGAGAAATAACTCACAAAAAATTCTGATGCACATTATTGTAAAGAAAAGTAATTCCTAAAATTCCTGTGAATTACTTCCCCTCGTAGTTCACTATCAACAACATACAGTACTTGTGAAAATTTTTTTAACAGTTTTGCAAGTCATTGGAGTTGAATAATCTGATGATAACTATTTAAAAAATATCAGAAAATTGCCATACCTGTGCTGCGTGCCTCATGTTGGATGGCTCTGGCAAGCGAAACCTTGTTGGGCAACCAAAAGCCAGGTCAGACTCAAACCTCAGACAATATGTCCGCATAGCCAACTCCAATAAACTGTTTTGTTTAGACTGAAAATATTTGTGTATACAAATATAAAAAAAAAAATTACATCCACACAATCTACATATAAATAAATTAAATTACCCCTTTTTTAAAACACATCTCGAGGGATGTAAGGCATATGGTGCTAGCTTCTCGTGTTTGAATCCTCAACTTAAATTATTCTTAATTGAACTGGCTATTTTTAATTGACCTAGCCTCCCAGGTTGACTGAGCCTAAAATTAGTACCGGGATAGGTCTCGGAAGTTAAAGTGACCAGGGTGATAGTGACTACATCACCCATCGAGTGCCGACTGGTCTACAAACATTTGGAAATAGCACCATATACTCAATAAACCAGAAGGAGTGTGATAGGGTCCCTTACTTACCACTTCGGTGTTGCTGTCCTTTCTTGTGATGTTCTGTGATTTGATTAATCGTGATAAAATAGGCATCTTTAAAGAAGGTAGTTTGTGTTGCTTTCCTTCCTGACAGTGACCATACTGCCTGGTAATCATGGCCATTGTATTTGCCTTAGTATGATCTATGAAGCACAAATATATGTCTTTCTGTGTCTCTATTGACCTTTATATTAGTGTTCGTAATATTTAAAGAGATTCTCTGCCTACCGTGATGAAACATGAGGCCATAACCAACAACTATCTGTTGGCTGTCCTCAAAATTCCATCCACCGCCTGCTTTCTGTGATTTCTTGTGAAAACATGACAACTGGCAAAGATCCGGTGGAAGAGAACAAGGGGAAGGCAGGAGAGTAAATATCTGGATGGCTTGGCCATGTGGTATGGTGGAGACAATAACATTGAGCTGATCCACCCACGACTCTGGTGATCGAGTGAGATGCAAAACATGATGCACATGATTATGACTTACCATTGCTTACATTAATATAGTTGAAAGACAACAAAAAGAAATAATTCACCCTCATATAATTAACAAATATTAAAACTCAACAGGTAAATCATGGGCTAATGCACCAGGACTTGAAGTTAAGGATTCTGTAAGAACAGAACTGTTGTCAATAGACATAATTTCAGACAGACTTCTTATAAGAATTTCAATTTAAGAGAAGACAGACTATTTTGTGTGCGCTCGCTCGCTTTGAACTCAAGCGTAGTCCATACACACAACTTCTAGTAGTGCTGGGCTGAATTTTTCGTGTGGATTAGCTTTCCCTATAAACAGAACCCCTCGCCATCAGGTGAACCCACTCTGACTTCAGGGGTACTTATAATTTACGTCTCGAAGTCAAGAACGAGAAGTCAACATTTTAGTCCAACTGTCCAGTGTAGGGGTTGAACCCCTTTCCTCGGCATCAGCATACCGGATGTTTAAGAACACGTTTTCTTATCCATTCGGCCATGCTGGCCTCCAGACTACTTATAAGGATTTCAATTTCAGACAGACTTTTTATATGAATTTCAATTTCAGACAGACTTTTTCTAAAAAATGTCAATTTCAGACAGACTTCTTACAAGGATTTCAGTTCAGACAGACTTTTTTGAGCTATGTCGGCTTAGGGGTTAGTGAACGCAGCTTCATAATTCCACTGTATATCAGGTCGAGAGTTCAAAATCAGCTGTAGGCGATTTGGGAGCGGATCACTTTGCACTGATTTTGTTGGGATGAGCACCATTCATTCTGAAATAAATGGCAAACTACTAAACATAAAACTTAATAGAATATTACAAGTAGCCAATAATTTCTGGGGTTGACTGCAACAACCTGTAAAGTAGACCCTTTTTTTATTGATTTATAAGTAACAGAATTTCAAATTTAGACAGATCTGCTGAGATTAGACATATATGAATTTGAAATTTAGATGACTTATTGAAACTTTTTTAGAGAGACCAAAAGAATTAAATTTAGAGAGACTTACTGAGACTAACTTTAGAGAGATTTGTTAACATTTAACTTTAGTTAAACCTTAGATAGACTTGTTAAGATTAACTTTATGAACATTTGTTAATATTAATTTTAGAAATGCATTATGATTAAATTTAAAGACTTGATTAGGCAAACTTAAGAGTGACTTGAGGCAAACTCAAACTTTGGAGAGATTTATTGTCTTTAACTTTAGAAATACTTGTTGAAACTAATTTTAGAGAGATGTGGTGATGTTAGCTTTAAAGAGGCTTGCTGAGATTACGTTTAGAGAACTTTGCTGACATTAGTTTTAGAACGGACTAGTTGACATTAAGATTAGAGAGATTATTTGATATTAACTTCAAACAGACTTGCAAGGATTAAGTACACAGAGATTTGTTGAAACTGGGACATACATAAACATCACTACTATAATGTGAACATATCTGATGTTTCTCTTACGGTGTCTTGCACATCCTTGAGTGATGCCAAAATGTCCAACTGAAAACCATCTGCTTGTCCTTTGTCAGTTCCAGCATTCATATGGTTTCCTATTGCTAGAACTGTCTCCAGCACATGTTTCAGAGAGACACTGGAAAACATATAATGATAATGTAACAAATTGCTACATTTTTAATGTAATTATTTTGTATAGTCACATGTGAGTTTTAACTCCAATGTTAAATCGCTACCAACTGTATGGGTCACAAACAATGGAGAAATAAAAGAGTCACTACAAACATTCGCTAATTGGTGCCTGAAAAGAACAGAGGGAATAAAATGGTATGACAGAATCACCAATGTAGAGCTCATGTTGAGAACTAGACACATCCCGGTGAACAAAGGGGTGAGGAACAGGCAGAGCTGGTTATGATACACAGTGAGAAAACCTGAAGACAATATAACTAGACACTTGTGTCTGGATCCACAAGGGAAACAAAATAGTGGGAGGTCTAAAAACACTTGGAGAAGAGAATTATAGACATAAAAAATACTGGAAGGACATGGAGGGAGCTGCAAGTGATAATAAAAGGTGGCTTGGCATGGTTTGGTTGAAGGCCTATGCCCCAATGGGAGATGAAGGACAAAAGAATAACATGTACTCAGTATGCTTCAAGTAGCGTAAAATGATCCTTTAATTACTGTTTTACTTATTTCTGTAAATGGCAACTGACATAACCACAATAATATCTATCAGAATTTTTTAGTTTAAAATTATTTGTACTCAAATACAGGGTGTATATTTAATGACTGTGGGGTTTTTGAAAATATTGCCGTTCCAAGTTTAATATTCACCCTCTGTGAACTCATGCAACATAAAAGGTAAATACAAAACTTGGAACGGCAATATGTTCAAAATCCTCAGTCATTAAAAATACACCCTGTATTAACCTTTGCCTATCTAAATCAAGTCAAACTGTTAATGTTATTCTCGATCATAATTGAATAATATGAAATAATACTACTTCAGGTTCTTAATTTAATTAATTTATGTAATGTATGTTCTTATAGATCATACAACTGTTGTCATACAGACTTACCTTGATGTAATCTCTTCGCAGGCTGTTTGAAGTTCTCTCAACTGTTGATCTGCAGTAAAAATAATTTGAAATGTAAGTTCTGTATCTTACTTTTATCTTACTTTGTCCACCAGGTTTTCCATCTTCAAACTATTTAAAACCCAAACTTAAACATTAATTAGTAGGCAATAATTACAATTTTATGATAAATAATACAGAGAATTAGAATTATCTGAAAAGTAACAGACAATACTTCAAATCATCTGGAAAATACCAAAGGGTAGTTCAAAGTGTCTGACATTAACTGAAGATGGTTCAAATTATCTGCAAATAGCAGAGAATATTTTGAATTATCTGATAAAATGTGATAGCTGAGTTTAAAATAGCAAGCTAACAGCATTGGATAGTTAAAATTATCTTGCAAACAGCAGTGTTCACTTCAGATTAGCTGGCAGTTAACACAATAATTCAAACTATCTTGCAAACAGCAAAAGTCAGTTCAAATTTTCTGGTAATTAAGAGAGGATAGTTAAAATTAATCAACAGAGGAGAGTTTGAATTGCAAAATGCATTGTTCAAATTATGTGGTACGTGGCATAGGATAGTTCAAACTATTTAACAAACATACATTCGCACCTTGCCGTCTTGACAGATGATAGTTTGTTACATTGCACTTCAAAAAGGCTTAATAACTACAACACATGGCGGTGGCGAATGTGACTGTTAAGGCCAATTCGCGCTGTAAATGTTCATCCACAGTGGATGCATGTGAACACATGACCATTTTCACCATCATGCACCATCTTGCGTCTCAGACGCTCGGTGTGTGACTTATCTGCAATAATTTTCTCCTTTGTCTTTATTTCATTTCTGATATTTGACCAAATCAAATGCCTTTGTGAGGTCAATGAAGGCAATAAACAGTGACTGATTCTGTTCAAGGCATTTTTCTTGCATTTGTCGCAATGAGAATATCATTATCAAAGGCAGACCGGTTTTGTCGGAAGCCACACTGTGAATAGGCTTGATCTCCCAGAACTTGAAGTCTGTGCAGAACAATACTGGCAAATACTTTCCCAACAATAATAAAAAAATATTGCTTTGATTCCGAGACCGGTAAAGACCAGGGATGGAGTTATACCTCTCGACAGCACAAAGCCTGGGCTAAAATATAGAGACCATGTGTTGCCAATGCAGCATAATCCCTCTCTCTGCCTGCCTAGTTCACTCCAGAGGAATGGTAACACCAATATATCTGGAGCAAGACAAGCTGCAGAAGCTGCCGGATCAGCGCAATGCTCTAACTGTCCGCCTGTCGGAGCTTTGATCCTAGATCAGCTGCCAACCAAGGCTTAGGGCCTGGTCTGCCCTGCCATGACAATTTGTCTTTAACAAACATAAGATAGTTTAAATTATCTAGAAAAGTGTATTCTTTGAATTATGTAGAAAATAGCAAAGAATAGTTCAAATTATCAAAGAAAGAAAGTAATAAAATTGTTGCATCAGGATGTAACATTTAGGACAGACATCTATGCATGTTATATTAATACTGTGTGAGTTAAGGTTAGGGTAATGGTGATGACAAACTGAGCAATTTACTTCTGTTTTCTATACTAGGGTCTGCTTCTTTTGTATAAATTATGCTAGCATGATACAAACCCTATCACCCACAGAGAGCTGAAAAGTCTATAAAAAAGTTTAGGTCTAGCACCATACACTCAATGCTCCTTAAGGCGTGAAAAGGATCCTTTACTGGCTTACATAATGATGTATTCTAAATGTGAAAACTTACCAATCTCAAACAGGTTGATCTGGATCTTATTCTTAAACCTCAGAAATTCCAGCCTCTCTCTGAAGTGGTCAATTTTTGACAATTCAGATACAAGAAACTCTGGGACATCAAGCTGGCCTGGTAAAATAAATCAACAAACAAACAATTTAATGAACAAACCAGATGTCTATATTTTCTTTAGAACATTACATGCTCCACACAATCTCATATTTCTATAACTAGGCATTTTCTTGTAAGTTTTCTGTGCTAGGTTTCTATTCAAAATTGGTATTTACTTGTATGTTTTGTGTGTTAGGTTTTATTAAAAATGGGTATTGTGTTACATTTCTATTCAAACTTGGTATTTTCTTGTGTGTTAGGTTTTATAAAAAATTTGTATTTTTGGGTGTGTTTTGTGTGTTATGTTTGATTAAAAATTAGTATTGCATATTAGGTTTTAGGTTGTATTAAAAATTGGTATTGTGTTACTTTTCTATTCAAACTTGGTATTTTTGTTGTGTGTTTTGTGTGTTAGGTTTTATTACAAATTGGTATTTTTGGGTGTGTTTTGTGTGTTATAGTTTATTAAAAATTAGTATTGCGTGTTAGGTTTCCATTAAAACTTAGTATTTTCTTGTGTTTTTGTTTCTATCCAAACTTGGTATTTTCTTGTATGTATTGTGTGCTAGGCTTCTATGTAAAAGTAGTATTTTCTTGCACTTTCAACATAAGAATAGATACAAATCCTCATGTATCCTACACAATGTCATAGTGATCAGTGCACTTGCTTAACAAGACAGTGGTCTAGATTCAATAAAAAGACATGGCAAGATTCTTTTATTTCTGGCCAATACAGCTCTGGGGATTTTCAATTTTCTGGGAAATATCTGGGAAGGAAAGATGGCAGGAAAATGTTCAGCTCCCCCCATCCCACTATGCCACACATAGCCTAGAATATGTGAAGATCTAACATTTTATAGTATCTACGATGAGGATACGATCTTTTTCTTTCACCTTTCACTCACTTGAAATTAAGTATCTATATCTGAAATGTTGTTTCTTTCAGATAAGGCTACCTGTTACAGGTAGTTAATTTTTCTCTCAAAATTTAATATTTCAAAATGTCTGTTAAATGTTTTAGTGCCTGCTGCTCAGTTAACTGTTCTAGATGGTTCTGTGTGCTGCACCTGGCATGTCCTGAAACACTTACTTTGAAGAGACATCTTATGTCTCTCAGCTTGACAGAAGCTACTATTTTTTTAAAAAGGCAAATTTCAACTTCTCTAACACTCAATGTTCCAAGGAAAAATACAACATAATGAGAACTTACCTGCTCCCCTCTTCTTGGTGTGATGGGATATTTGATCCAACTCTCTTTGTGACTTCAACAATTCTAGAAGTTCAGCAAAACTGTCTGTGTGAAGGCCGTCACAGTTTAATGTCATAAATGCTTCTGTGATATCTGTTAGTGTGCAATGCAGGGACCGTAACTCTGATACAATTCGCTGGGACCTCTCAGTATCATAAATGGATACAAGCTGTCAACAAATATATTTCATCAAAAATAAATTTAGGCTTTTCAAATTCTCTAGCATAAAACAAATCATGATTCTTTTGATTTAATGTGGAAACAGTTTTCCTTCTTATTGGTCTCTCTGCATCTAGATATGTGGAAAGTCCTTGAAGGAGCTCTGGTACGTGTCTCATACACTGTGGTGTTCATAGTTCAGTTATGCCAGTTATCCAGCCCTCCCTTGATCCCTCTATTTTATATTTTCCACTTATTTTTAAAACAGTCTTTTCAGTGGGCCCTCCACAATCTCAGAGATTATGGATATCTCAATGTACTTAATGAATATCCCAATGTACTTAATGGATATATCAATGCACTTAATAGATATCTCAATGTACTTCATACAACAAAGTTCATACCCAAAAAGAGTAAACTAAAATCTATGAAAGAACACAAGAAGAGAAGGCCAAAGTTATGTTTTCTAACTCCCATGGGGGGAAAAATCAAGCACATTAGAAGGAATGAATAAAAGAGAGCAAGCAAGCACATTAGAAGGAAGGAATAAAAGAGCAAGCAAAGACAAAAGGAACGAATAAAAGAGAACAAGCAAGGGCATTAGAAGGAATGAATAAAAGAGAACAAGCAAGCACATTAGAAGGAATGAATAGAAGAGAGCAAGCAAGCACATTAGAAGGAATGAATAGAAGAGAGCAAGCAAGGAAATAAGAAGGAATGAATAAAAGAGAACAAGTAAGCACATTAGAAGGAATGAATAAAAGAGAGCAAGTAAGCACATTAGAAGGAATGAATAAAAGAGAGCAAGCAAACATATTAGAAGGAAGGAATAAAAGAGCAAGCAAAGACAAAAGGAAGGAATAAAAGAGAACAAGCAAGCACATTAGAAGGAATGAATCAAAGAGAACAAGCAAGGAAATTAGAAGGAATGAATAAAAGAGAGCAAGCAAGGGCATTAGAAGGAAGGAATAAAAGAGAGCAAGCAAGGAAATAAGAAGGAATGAATAAAAGAGAACAAGTAAGCACATTAGAAGGAATGAATAAAAGAGAGCAAGTAAGCACATTAGAAGGAATGAATAGAAGAGAGCAAGCAAACATATTAGAAGGAAGGAATAAAAGAGCAAGCAAGGACAAAAGGAAGGAATAAAAGAGAACAAGCAAGCACATTAGAAGGAATGAATAAAAGAGAACAAGTAAGCACATTAGAAAGAATGAATAAAAGAGCAAGCAAACATAGTAGAAGGAAGGAATAAAAGAGCAAGCAAGGACATTAGAAGGAAGGAATAAAAGAACAAGAAAGCACATTAGAAGGAATGAATAAAAGAGAGCAAGCAAACATATTAGAAGGAAGGAATAAAAGAGAACAAGAAAGCACATTAGAAGGAATGAATAAAAGAGAGCAAGCAAACATATTAGAAGGAAGGAATAAAAGAGAACAAGAAAGCACATTAGAAGGAAGGAATAAAAGAGCAAGTAAGCACATTAGAAGGAATGAATAAAAGAGAACAAGTAAGCACAATAGAAGGAATGAATAGAAGAGAGCAAGCAAGGAAATAAGAAGGAATGAATAAAAGAGAACAAGTAAGCACATTAGAAGGAATGAATAAAAGAGAACAAGCAAGCACATTAGAAGGAAGGAATAAAAGAGAACAAGAAAGCACATTAGAAGGAATGAATAAAAGAGAGCAAGCAAACATATTAGAAGGAAGGAATAAAAGAGAACAAGAAAGCACATTAGAAGGAATGAATAAAAGAGAGCAAGCAAACATATTAGAAGGAAGGAATAAAAGAGAACAAGAAAGCACATTAGAAGGAATGAATAAAAGAGAGCAAGCAAACATATTAGAAGGAAGGAATAAAAGAGAACAAGTAAGCACATTAGAAGGAATGAATAAAAGAGAGCAAGCAAGCACATTAGAAGGAATGAATAAAAAAGAACAAGCAAGGATATTAGAAGGAATGAATAAAAGAGAGCAAGCAAGGAAATTAAAAGGATTTAATAAAAGAAAACAAGCAAGCACATTAAACGACCGGCACAAACCTGTGTTTGGCTCCTCCCTCTTCTTACACAAATGTCGTCATAGAGATTAACATCAGAGACCTCACTTGACTCTGAGAACAGCCTGAACGGAATATATCAAAATAAGGTGTCATTTATAAGGATACTAGCTGACCCTGCCCGGCTTCGCCCAGACCCTGGTGGGGAGCATCTCATTTAATTCATATAAGTAGTCATATAAGTTCTCGTTCCCGTTACCGACTGACTGTCTGTCTGTCTGTCTGTCTGTCTGTCTGTCTGTCTGTCTGTCTGACCCGGCATTGCCCAGCTCCTGGTGTGGAGCATCTCATTTAATTCATATAAGTAGTCATATAAGTTCCCGTCTGTCTATCTGTCTGTCTATCTGTCTGTCTATCTGTCTGCCTGACCCTGCCCGGCTTCGCCCAGTCCCTGGTGGGAAGCATCTCATTTAATTCATATAAGTAGTCATATAAGTTCCCGTTCCCGATACCGACTATCTGTCTGTCTGTCTGTCTGTCTTTCTGTCTGTCTGACCTGGCCCGGCATCGCACAGCTCCTGGTGTGAAGCATCTCATTTAATTTATATAAGTAGTCATATAAGTTCCTGTTCCCGACTGTCTATCTGTCTGTCTGTCTGTCTATCTGTCTGCCTGACCCTGTCCGGCTTCATTAAATTCATAAAGAACGTTCTTCCACACACCATCCATTATTTTTAATGAAAACTCTTTCTAATCACCTGCATGACTACAGTAACTTCTTAAGCAAAAAAAGATGAGTTACAATGTTATGCATTGTGCATTATTTTTATGAAAACTTTGAAAATGCCTTACAGATTGTATCATTATTTATTATAACTCATATGCCGGTACATAACTATGGACAAAGAGTTTATAAATCTTTGAAAACGATGCCACAATATGACTATAAGTTATACAGAAAAGTTATGCCCCTTGAAATAACTTTTACAGAGTTAGGTCCCCTGAAATATATGAAATTATGATGAAAAATGAAATAATACTGAGTAAGCAGGCGATTTCACACTAACAAAATATCACAGTTGGCAGCTCTGGAATGAAAGGAAGGCGTGTAGAAAATTTCATCTCAATCGGATGGGCCGTTCGCGAGCGCACAAAGGACAGACGGACATACAGACAGACAGACGGACGGAGATCCTAATTTATATATAAGATATTTATTTTTATCTTCCACTACTGCCGTCAAGCGTCGTTTGGGAGGAACAGTTGATGTTCCAACTCCTGATGGGTGGCACAGGATAGCATCATTCAATGTGATTGTACAATGCCTTTGACGTCGTCAATATATTTTCTTCTCGGGAATCCTTTTGCTCTCGTATCAGATCTTCTTTGATGTAGTGCCAGATGACAATGCATTCTAATGAGACGGCAGAACTATTTCATCTTCTGCCTTGATATATTTATCAATAGAGATGAGATAAAGAAAGTGGCAATTTTTTAATATATAAGTTCATTGCTGATGGTTGACAGAAATGTGACAGGTACTAAAATAAGAATAAACATTGCTCTTCAAAAACTCACTCAATTATAACTTTATAGATTGGAACAGACAGAACAACAAAAGTCAGAGCACTGAGTGCATGCATATTTCCTATTGTGTGAAACATGGATATTCAACACATCAGCTAAAAGGCACTTATGACCCTTTGAATATAAGTGTTCAAAAAGAATTTTAACAATTCATTGAATGTTACCCTCTGCATTCCATGAACAAGAGAATAAAAAGATAAAAAAATCTATCCAACAAGAAGTCAATACTGAAGACGATTGGTTATTAGGACAAATAAAGTTGTGGAAAGTGAAATATTTTGAGCATGTAAAATGATATCTGGAAAAAGTAATGGAGGAAAGGTTTGATTGCCTACACTTGCATGTCCTAATAAAAGATAAACAAGACTTTACAAATTGTAGATCTCTACAGGGATTGAATAAATGCCTCATCTGTCCAGATCATGCTCAATGTATCACTCAGCACGGATATAGTTTTGCTGCTCAAGCCAAAGTTTTTGCCATTGCTACTGCCGATACTGCCACTGTCATACGGTCATGTGTATGGCTATCCTATGAACATTTAAAGTAAAGCTATTCTATAAATACATAGTGGAGCTATCCTATAACCCTACAGTGGGGCTACTCTATACATATATATAATCTTATAAACATGCATAGCAGAGTTATCCTATAAATATATAGCGGGGACCACACTATAAATATAGTGTATCCTAAATATATAGTGGAGCTATCCTATATATATATATATAGCAGGAGTATCCTATAAATATATAGTAGTGTTATCACTAGGGGTGTACCGGATTTCGGCTCCGTCTCCGGCCATTTTTACAAATCCGGTTTCGGCTCCGGCTCCGGTCAAATTTTCTGTACATGTTTCATGAGGCCAAGCCGAATTTTAGACAATAGCACAGTAGCACTTCCGGTTTACTATTTCTCGCTGATGTAAATAAGAATTTAAAGAAAAAAACACTCATTTTGAATTTTAATGGTGCATTATTACTTCATGAGTTTGGGGGACTTGAATATTTCTTATTTTCGTAAATTTCTTTGGTCTTGCCCATAAAATAAAATGGCATCAAAATCTAAGTCATACAGCGCCGTTTGGGATTACTTCAAGGTTAAAGACGATGATTCAGCGAAGGTAACATGAAAGTTGTGTGACAATTAGTTATCGCGTGGACGATCAGATCGCCCCAAAGACGTCTCAACATCATCAATGCAGACCCATTTGCGATCGATGCACAGGAAAAGCTATGACGAAATGATGGAAAAGAAAGCATCACTGGAGGCCAGTGTATTGGCGACCACATCTATGATGAATCTGGGACCGTGTTTGCACAAAGCAAGCAGCAGTACCCAGCAGTCAATTGTGCAGGCATGGGACCGGGCCAAAATTTGGGACATCAACAGTCCCAATGCTAAACGCATTCATGCTGCCATAGCCCGAATGATAGCCATAGATATGGAGCCTTTTCAAGTAGTGGAACGACCAGGTTTCAGAGAGTTGATGCATACAATGGAAAAAAGGTATGAATTGCCTTCAAGAAAGTACTTTGCTGAACATGTCATTCCTGACATATGTAAACGTCCGAAGGTAAAAATTGCAGCAATGATATCTGACACTGATTACATATCATTCACAACAGATATGTGGACAGCTGAACACACCACTCAGTCATTTATGGACCTCACTGGCCATTGGTTAACAGACTCCTTCGTTCACCGCATTGTAGTCTTCCATTGTACTGCAATTGATGAACATCACATGGCCACAAACTTGCTTGCACATTTTGAAATGATGCTGGATGAGTGGTCAATTGCACGTGAGAAGTGCCATGTTGTTGTGAGAGACAATGCATTCAACATTGCCAAATGCTTTCATGATGGCAGCTATTCAAGTGTTGGATGTTTTGCACACACACTGCAGCTGTGTGTGCGTGATGGTCTTTTGAGTCAAAAGTATGTTGCTGGCATCATCAGTACTGGAAGAAAATCGGTAGGACATTTCAAACACTCTTCTTCAGCAACCAGTCGTTTGCATGAACTTCAAAATGAATTAAACCTACCACAACATCAGCTTATCCAGGACGTGACAACACGATGGAACTCAATGTTCTATATGCTACGACGTCTGTTAGAACAACGGCGCAGCATCAGCCTGTACTGTGTTGAAATTGATTCGGTAACTGGGCTAACGGCACAGCAGTGGGCAGTCACGGAGAATGTGGTAGCTACTTTGGCACCATTTGAAGAAATCACACGTGAAATAAGTGCAGCTCAGGCATCAATATCAGTTGTGATCCCATTAGTGAAAACACTCATGGCTTTCCTCCAGAAAGAAGGTAGTGATGCTGGGATCAAAACTATGAAAGCAGCCCTGCTTGAAGCTGTTAGCAGCAGATTTGCGGACATTGAATACAACAGTATTTACACCTGTGCCACACTACTGGATCCTTGATTCAAGCTGTGCTTCTTCTCCGAACATGGTAGAAGTGATGCACGAGCCCATCTGCTGTTAGCAGCTAACTCTATTATTGATTCAGCAAACACAGTCAGTCCACAGGATCCATCAGCTACTAGTAGTAGTAGTAGTAGTACTAGTGTTTTGACTTCTGTGAGCACTGCCACACAGTACGAGTCCAGCCTATGGAGCTTGTTTTGACACAATTGTCATGGAAAATCCCACCACAGATCGTTCTGCAAGTGCCGAAGGCAACAGCATTAACACTGAGGTGACACAGTACCTGTCAGAGCCACTTCAAACTCGACAGTCAGATCCAGTTTCATGGTGGCATGCCAATAAGCAAAGTATGGCTAGACTGGCGCAGGCATTTCTTGCACCACCACCTACAAGTGTGCCATCGGAAAGGCTGTTCAGTACTGCAGGAGACATTATCACTGACCACCATAGTAGTCTTTTACCACAAAATGCGGAGACGATTTTCCTGAAATACAACTCGTCCCTTCTTGACTCTGAGAGTTCAACTTCACAGCCATAATGAAGACTGACTGACTAAAATAGTGAAATTACTGAATGAATGTATTTCAATAAATTCAATCTGTTCAATGCACTGTTGTTGTGAGTTGTAACTGAGCTGCCAATTTGCCAACTGAAAACAATGTGAAAACTAAAAACTGAAACTGAAAACTAAAAATTAAAATTACAAAATTAGCATTATGTGCTTATGTATTATGTTTCATCTTGAACTTATGGAACTTAATATTACTTAATAACTTATTCTAATGTAAATGTAATTATTTTACATTTAAATGATTTAATATGAGTATATGTCATCATGGGGCATATAGAAAGAATGGAAGATAATAGGGAAACAAAACTCGCTTACACTCAGGAAATAAATGACCGTAGACCCCGAGGTAGACCAAGAAGGCGGTGGAGAGATAATACATGTACAGACCTACAAGCACTTGGAATCAACGACTGGCAAGAGAAGGTCCACCAGAGAGACGAATGGAGACGGATTGTATTTGCAGCAAAGAACCTCAATGGCTCGGAACGCTGAAGAAGAAGAAGAATATGTCATCATTGTCATGTCTATAGTAATGAACTGCAGTAATGAACAGTCGAGTGACTCCACTCACTTAAGTCAAGTGATGTAGTACGTTATTTTATTTTTATTTTTTTATTTGTAAATCCGGCTCTGGCCGGATCTCACTTCATAAATCCGGCCAAATCCGGCTCCGGCCGGATTTCAAAAATTTGAATCCGGTACAGCCCTAGTTATCACAGAACATAAATTTTGAAGCCAATTACGAGTAACATATCCAAACCCACCACAGAAACAGAAATAACAAATAAGACTAAAAAAAAACCTACATTCCAGAGTAGAAGAAGAAAGACTATGGGTGAATACATGATTACCTCTGCAGTTCTTCTGTGTCAACTTTTGGCTCTATCATTCCATGCCAGACAGTATGTGACAATCTTCCTCCTGCAATCAAAACAATAACCACTAGTACATCAAAACAATAATCATTACATTAGTATATCAAAACAATAGTGCTTCAAAACAATTAGTACATCAAAACAATAATTTGTGCTTCAAAAAAAATTATAACATCACAACAATAATAATTAGTTCATCAAAACAATAACCATTAGTACATCCACACAAAAAAACAATTAGTGCTTCAAAACATAATTATTACATCAAAACAATAATTTGTGCTTCAAAAAAAAAAAAAAAATAGTATATCAATATCATAATTAGTGATCAAAACAACCATTAGTATATCAATACAATAACAATTAGTGCATCAAAACAATAACCATTGGTACATCAAATCTGTCTGCTTTTTAAATGTATACTTTTGCATAAAAACTTACTATATATATTAAATAAAATATTGTAATGCTCTTGGGTTCCTATTATGACTGCAGGGGTTCAGAAAATTGGTTTTGTTGTGACTGCAGGGGTTCAGAATAATTACAGATAAATAAACTCTTGTATCAACTGTTGCTATTGCACTGTAGTATGTATGAAAATAATCCAGGTATAAAGTACTGTACTGTAGTGTGCACATAACAAATCCCTGCATAAAGTGTTATATTGTAGCATGCAGATGAGAAATCTTCATATAGTGTTATACTGTAGTATGAAGATAACACATCATTGTATAAAGTGGTCTTGTACCACAGTATGCAGATAGATTCTTGTATAAAGTACTCTAGTCTACTATTGCTTGCATAAAGTTATTGCACTGTTGATAAAAACAGACCCATCCCCACACCTTTCGACTTATTGGCCATCAGTTACTAGCCCTATTTTTCCAAAGACCATGGGCAGTATGTGTGATGTGGTCAATAACATGCCAGACGCCTTTACTCCCCAGAACATTACCTAGTACCTATGTTAGGCTGGGTATACCAGGCAGCCCAGGCACATTTTTTCAACCATCTCCATGGAGATATGAAAACATCGCAGGGCCAACTGGCAAGCATGCTAGCCACTGTACTACCAAGGCTCTTAATAATTAAATTACTCTTTTATTGTGTTCTTGTTGCGTTTGCTCACTTTGAACTAGCAGTCTACACACATTCTACTACTTCTACTAGTAGTAGTATAGGGTGTATTTTTAATGACTAAGGTTTTTGAAGATATTGCCGTTCCAAGTTTTGAATTCACCCACTATGAACTCATGCAACATAAAAGGTAAATACAAAACTTGGAATGGCAATATTTTTAAAAACCTCAGTCATTAAAAATACACCTGTAGTAGATACCAATAGTGAGTGCTGAATTGATTTTGCAAGTGGGTTAGCTTTCCCTCTTAAAAGTATCCCCTGCCATCAGGCAGACTTTTGAGGTACATCCCCAAGTCAAGGATGAGACTTCAACTTTTAAGTCCACCTGATTGGTGTGTGGATTCATTGTAATATTCATGTACTTCACAAGTAAAACTGGATGTTCATGGGAAAGGAAACAGGCTCTAGCTCTTCACATAATCTTAAGCAAAAATATACCGTTGCTTTCTAGAATAATCCTTGACCAAGGTAGAGGCTTCATTGTAACATTTGTACGAATGATAGGTTTGTTTGGGTACACTCGAGATCCTTTGCCTGGTCTAGGTGGTAGTGGTGGAGGCACCTGGTCACTTTCAGAGTTTGTAGAATCTGCCACAGCATTCTTCGCATCCACAGTTTTTCCTCCTGATTTGTACAAAAAGATGGGAGAAAATAATTGAAGAAAAAGCAGCTAATAGTGTCAATTTAAACAAAGAAAACCTTGATATTAATAGTATTAAGAACTGTTAAAAATTAATTTGCAATATCATGTCATAATTATTGTATCTGTCTGAAACCTGAAGTTAGTTGCTGGCTCTTATGCAGCGTGAAGAAATGTCGAGAGTGTTCATGCTTAGCTGTCATCCTGGTAGGCAAGCAGAACACTCATGTCATGTGGTGACTTTGATCAAAGGCACAGGGAAAAGTTAAGGCCTTTCTGATACATATAAAGGGATACTCTGTAGCACATTTTGGGCACCAACAAGCTTTGTCCTCGTTTTATGGAATCTCGTGCAAGACTTCTGCCATATGTCATTATTGCACATCACAGATAGATGGCCATCATTGGCCGAAACTTAACTGATGTGGGAGCTCTCGCAGCTTCAGAGGTCACAGATCGTGAGAATTGTATGGATATTTTGCCCTGGCCATGCAGGTGTATGAGGGAATGAACAGGCTGATAGGCTAGCAGGGAAGGCACCTCTTGGTGGTATCTTGCCTATGGACAGGGGGGAGGTGGTCATGCGCTTGTGGGACCAGGTGGAGAAGGAGGAACAGATTGAGAACCCATATGAGGAAAGAATGAGATTGCAGGGGATCGGCAGGGGTTCTGGAAGAATCTCAAAACTGAGAGGGAAGACCAGGAGAACTTTTAATCAGATAGTGGTGGGAACGATTAGTAGTGTGACTCTTCGCTGGCTGTTGAACGAGGGGACGGAGCACATATGGGAATGTCCTGAGTGCAGTGATATCGGTTCTAACTCAACTCAATTCAACTAACTGATGCGGGATCTCAGAGTTTAGCCCCTGCCTCTAGGAAAGCCATATATCCTCATCTTACATCACAGACTGATGGCCATCATTGATCCAATCTCAACTGGCATGAAATCTCAGAGTTTGGCCTCTAGAAACACAGAGCTCAGAGACCATTCTGGCACTCACCAGCACACTCCAAAATCATGGGTCAAATGACATCCATCGAAGGTAAGCTTTACTAACTTTACAAACAGGTTCTAATGTCCTTTGAATGTGAATCCTACTAAATGACAAATTAGTTCACATGTCTACCACATGTCATTTACTAACCAAAAGTTTGGTGTTGTGAGGGAGAACTGTTAAATGCTCCAAGACATGTAACTAACAAAAGCAACCAGTGGTCACCAAATGGAAACTTACTGGACCAACAAAGTCATTTGGCTCACTGTGTGGGAACCAAGTCCCAAGCCTACTGACTGCATTCTTCTGGTCTCTGAAAGTGCAACCTGTGCTGAGCAGGAGGTTCAATATATGGAAGTGAGGCTAAGCGGCTGTGTGCAGGACACGACGATTCCCTGGGTTAGTACCAAACAATCGTGTGTTGGCTCTGCACTTACAGAAGCCTCCCTGGATGGCAGTGAATGTCCATGATCTGCCCTTGCGTTTCCTAGAGGGTGAGGGCCAACTGGCATGCATGTGGCTATTTTCGAAGGGCAAGCTGGGGGTGTCACCAGAAGATGGAGGGATAGAGGTGATATCACCAGTTTGAGACCATGAAACTTCTTGTGAAGCACCTGGGAAGATTAACCCAGTCAGCAAAGAAGTCATGTGTGTCAGCTGAAAGACGCAAATATCACAGCACTGCTGCAAACAGGAACAATGCATTTACATCCAAATAAAAAAAATAAACCAATAAATAAAGAATAGATTATGTGGTTGTTTCGGGATTTGAAATTTAAATATTGAGCACAACCCACTACTGGCAACGCCGATCGCATACTGGTATGAACCTAAGGCCTATCCACGTCAATATGGAAGCAGTATACTCGAGTTTCGCCCTCGTTTGAGCTCGTCAGTAGTGCATATCCTTGACCGGACCCGGAACAGTCCCGGATCACGCATGTGAAACGGGTGTGTAACCACGCGGCACACACTGGACACACCAAATTATCACAACAGAACATCACAACGCTACCCATCGTAGGCTATGCTCAAGATTGCCCAATTGCCGCGACCTACGTCCGTCAATCGATGGGACCCGAACGATCAGGACTTCTCACTGGCAAGGAACACCAGGCCTCCTAAATCCAGTGAGCAATAATCAATTGATTATGTGGTTGTTTCGGGATTTGATTATTGCTCACTGGATTTAGGAGGCCTGGTGTTCCTTGCCAGTGAGAAGTCCTGATCGTTCGGGTCCCATCGATTGACGGACATCGGTCGCGGCGATTGGGCAATCTTGAGCATAGCCTACGATGGGTAGCGTTGTGATGTTCTGTTGTGATAATTTGGTGGGTCTATACTATGAGTAAATAACATAGGTTGGACAGTATTAAGAACCTATGGCACAACACTAGTAAACAAGTTGAAATGTTTGAGAGCATCATATCTTTCATGTGGCTACATATGTGAGTTGTATGCTTAACACAGGCAATATTAAATTATCAACTCAGATAGTTTGCGACCAAGTAATATAAAATTAGCAATTGTAAAAGAATTTAAAGGGATGTAAATATTGAAAATGCTTGTGAAATACGGATTCACATCATGAGTGATGATAGTCCATTGAGATTTTACCACTCACACACACACACACAAAAACACCACCGTCATGTGGTAAGAAAAAAATCAAGAACAAAGAAGGAGAGAATCTTGTTGAGGAAATAATGTTATAGAATAATTAAATGTTGTGGCATTTAGACTTGGTCAAACTGGGATTCATGGATATTATTCTGGAGCCAATGGTAGAATGCATGTTTACTGCGGCATTGGTGCTGTTCAGAGAAGACAACTCAGCAGCACTGGAATCAACAACAGTAAAAACCAATGAAGCTGTTAGAAAATTAATTGTTATGATATAATTTATGCCAAAAAGGCAAGAGTTAAAACTGGTTTATTAACCAATGTAAATATGTAATATTACTGTGACAATAATTAATATCAATATATGAACAAAAATATTAGTCACAGAAATGATAATTACTACAATTCTATCGTGTCAGAGATCACATGAAAATAGGTCCAACCTACCTAGGATGTTGAGGAGAGCTAACTTGCCTGGTAGAATGCCATATGGCGATGACTTGTTTGAACTGTGCTCCAGCATTTCTGCTATGTTGCGCAGCTCGTGCATCTTGGCCATCAGTTTGTTGATTCGGCTCTCGTACGTTCTCAGCACATTCTGGTGCTCCTTTTTCATTCTTCTCATCTCTTCTAGAAGCTGCTTCTCATTATCTGAATATGAATATGTGCTTTCTGGCCATCTTCGGCCATTATCCATTCCATCATTAACACCAGTTTCTGCCCACCTAGGCCTGCTTCCATTCACATGACTACTGCCATCTTCTGGTCTACTTTTTGGGACCCACTGCTGATTTCCACTAAAATGGGATATCCCTGGATCCAGCCAAGTTTGCGTTTCAAGAGGAAATGCTTGTGGTTGGTTGTTAAATTGTTCTGTGGGCCGTCTGTCATTGTCTCTGTTAAGAACAGGCTCAGAAACTCTTACTTTGACATTCTCTAAATTATCTGATGTTTTTGAAGACTTGTTATTGCTGGCCATTGCTGATTGTTGATGAGGGCCTTCTTTGTGGTTCATGTTAGCAGGATCAGAAGTTGATGCTTGAGGTAGTTGTGAATTCTGATTGGCACCGATGAATCTCTCGTCAGATACTAGATTGTGTTCTGTGCTCATTCTGTCAGCTTGTCCTTTATTTACACCTGGAACATTTTGATGAGATGCAGAAGCTTTATGTTGTTGAAAATGATGTTTCTGTTGAAATGATTTTCTGTCTTGTTGAGGATGGTTTAAATGTAGAGACCTTTCATGTGGTACTGTAGAAGTGTCACTGGCTACATTAGCTTTGGATGAACTACCAGATGGAAGTTTAGAATTTCTTCTGCTGTTACTACCTCTAAACCTCCCTACGTTAGCCTGATTGTCAAGTGAGCTGTCTATAGAATGTACTGTATCTTTCTTGTACTCTAGAGTGCTAGTCAAAGGTGTGTTACTCTGGCTCCAGCCTCCACTACGTAATGATGGTGACTTCTTGCTAAAGCTTGGGTTGCGAACAAAGCCAAAGTCCTGCTCTAGCTCTTGGAAGAAAGTGTTGTAGGATGTGACAATGTTGTAGGCTTCACTTCGATTCAACAGTTTACTTCTAATGTCCTGAATAAACTGCCTGCTGATTTGCTTGTTAGGCTTTTTATCAGTTTTAGAATTACTGTGGAGAGAGATGAAACAGTTACATTCAGCGTCAGTATGGAAACAAGTGTTGAATCAATTCGTGAAACACGAATCCTTAAGTGGCACAAATCAGTAGTAATCAAATGG
This sequence comes from Cepaea hortensis, assembly GCA_963921405.1. Lineage (NCBI taxonomy): Eukaryota > Metazoa > Mollusca > Gastropoda > Stylommatophora > Helicidae > Cepaea > Cepaea hortensis. The sequence continues at coordinate 38,615,721 of OY992889.1, forward strand.
AGTGGTTGCTAGACGAAATATATGAGAGGTTGGGGCAGATGTATATGCAACTGGTTAATATTTAAATAATCATATGAGAGGTTGGCTGGTTAGATGTATGCACAACTGGTTCTTCTTCTTCTTCGTTCATCCGAAGTTTTTTTTTTTTCGGATGTGATTGCGTTGTGCATGTTTACAGCAGAGCTGCGTTCTTGCGCCGTTAGGCCGACACATCCGACTTCTGCGGGCATTTGTTGACCGGGTTAACCTTCCCGGCAACTGGTTCTTCTTCTTCTTCTGCGTTCATCCGGAGTTTTTTTTTCGGACGTGATTGCATTGTGTTTGTTTACAGCAGAGATGCATTCTTGCGCCGTTAGGCCGACACATCCTACTTCTGCGGGCATTTGTTGACTGGGTTAACCTTCCCGGCACAACTGGTTAATATTTAAAAAATTATATATGAGAAGGTGGTGCAGATGTATATACAACTGGTTAATATTTAAATAATCATATGAGAGGTTGGTGTAGATGTATGCACAACTGGTTAATATTTAAATAATCATATGAGAGGTTGGCTGCTGTAGATGGATACACAACTGGTTAATATTTAGATAATCATATGAGAGGTTGGTGCAGATGTTTGCGCAACTGGTTAATATTTAAATAATCATATGAGAGGTTGGCTGTTGTAGATGTATACACAACTAGTTAATATTTAAATAATTATATGAGAGATTTGTGCAGATATATAAGTAGCTGGTTAATATTTAAATAATCATATGAGAGGTTGGCTGGTGTAGATGTATACACAACTGGTTAATATGTTAAATGGTCATATGCATATCATATGTTGGTGCAGTTCTTCCTCCTCTGTGGTCGTCTTTCCTGGGGAGAGCATCACATCCAGTAATAACTTTAAGTAAAGGTCCTTTTTACATGCCTTGGGGCATACTATGCACATGATGCTAGCCCTATGTTTGTGTAGACCAGTGGTTCTCAACCTTTTTTTGGCCATGCCCCCTTTTACCATATGTTCAGAACGTCACCCCCCCCCCCCCCTTTTTCGAATTTCCTCCCTATAAATTCCCTCCCCCCCCCTTACACAGTATACATAAAGATGGAAGCTAAATTTAATAACACATAACACAAGTCAAGACATCTACATAAAACGTGATTTGCAGGTCTACTTACGTTATAAAATGAATTTCATTAAGGCGAGAAGTACAGAACCGTAAAATTTAGAGGGAAAAACAATATCAAGTAACTGGTTCTTGTATTAATGCCATCTTGAAATAATCTTAATTGCCCCCCCCCCCCCTGGAAACCCTAAAATTTCCCTCCAGCAACTTCCACTGTCTACCTATTTTTCCCCAAATCATTAATCCAGGTGTATTTCCATTAGTCGGTCTCCCTGGCCAAGGAGTTAACGGTGTTATTTGTAATCCCCTATATCCACATGGCCAGATGTATATTCTAAACATAAATATTTAAATAGTTGTTCTTTGTATTTCTCTTTTTCTGACCAAAACCTCCAGCAACTTCCACTGTCTACCTATTTTTCCCCAAATAATTAATCCAGGTGTATTTCCATTAATCAGTCTCCCTAGCCAAGGGATTAACGACGTTGTTCGTAATCCCCTATATCCACGTGGGGAAAACAGCTGCGTGAGAATCTGCAGTAAATTGCGCCGTGCTGGTAACTTACGGGGGTATGTGAGCCGGTCGTTCAGAAAGCAATGGCAAACTACTGAATGTACAACTTGCCTAGTACATGAACAGCTGAAAGATGCTGGTGTTGGCTGCAACGTCCTGTAAGGGATTTTTTTTTGGTTTTTTCTTTTGCATATCCTTTACAGGACATCACTGTCAACACTGTCAGCTGATTGTTGATTTCTTGGCAAGATTACGCTCAGTAGTTTGCCATTGCTTTCTGAGCGACCGGCTCACATACCGCCACCCATTATCGCACATGTCACGTTACTCACGATAGTATACAGGATTACGGAGAAAGCCGCTAACGCCTAGGCCAGGGAGACCAGCTGTAAGGGATATGCAACATAAAAAAACTAAATTTTCATTAGATAGATCTTGATGCATGTGACAGCCAGGGAAGGGGGATGAATGAGGGCTTTCACGATACTATAAAGAGTAATGATAATCCCTGTCGAATACTGTCATATGGCTGTGAACATTTGCTGTCACATATTCCAAGCCATAACAAATGAGGTGGCATGGCTAGTTACCTTCCTCCCTGACTTTTGTCCCCAGACAATTGCCAGAAGATTTTATAGCACCAATTTTTGTGTGACTGGGTGAACCCCATAGTTGTACTGGTAAAATAAAAAAATATAATTCTATGTCTGCTGGCGGATTTAACCCTGGTAACTGTGCACTAACCACTATGGTGGTGCTTTAACTATAAGTTAATATTTGAATAACGAAGACACAAACAATAGATTGCAGGATTTATTGTCTGGTATATTTCGCTGCATCTTGTCAGGTAAGTTATAAGTTAATATAAGTTAATAAAAAAAATTGAAAGACACATTTTCATGCCTTGACATTATGGATATGTGGTGCTAAACCCATATTTTGTGGACTAATCAACACTTGATGGATGATGGCTATACATTTAGGGGTATGGATGACACAAAACCTACATCAAGTTCGAGATTAAATTTGATAGATGAGCCAATGCAGGTAGTTGACAAGGGGTCATTTGGGGTAGAGACACTGAGCAAGACACTTCACAATGGGGAGAGCTCCAAGTGTGTAAAATGCAGGTGTGAAGGTGTGGCATGACATCTTATAAATTCTGTATATTCTTTCTTATTTGCACTCAGACCTTGCATTCATCATCATCATCATCATCATCATCATCATCATCATCATCATCATCATCATCATCATCCAACGGCTTGTCCTTGCAAGAAATTTCCTCTATAACAGTCATTCTCTATAATTTCTTTGACTTAGAATCTTCTAGGCATCTGTAAAGAGTTTACCATTGCTTTCTTTCTTGACTGACCATACTGGTCAATGACCATAGCCATCGTCTCAATAAAGAGATTCTCTACCTGCTGTCACGAACCACAACCAACAACTACCTGTGGGCCACTCTTAAGGTCAATCTGACACTGGCTCCCATGGTTTCAAGTTACCCAACTTACGGGGATTAAATGGGTACTCCACCTTGCCCAAGGGTGTAAATATGTTCTGCAAGCAGGTGAAATAAAGTAGGTGCCTTACTTCTTTGGTACGAAATACCTCCTACCCCGGAAAGGTAACTCGGTCAACAAATGCCTGAAGAAGTTGGATGTTCAGCCGAAAGATTCAAATATCACAGCTCTGCTGTTAACAGGCACAGCGCAATTATGTCTAAAACAACATTCCGGACGAATGCAGAAGAGGAAGAATACCACCTACTCCACAACGGATTCAATCTTCACATGAATGTCACTAATTATGAGCTTGGGAGAAATGCCCAGACCAAAATCTTCAAACTCAAGAACAAGGGATGGGGGGGGGGGGGGGGGGGGGGGGGGAGGGGGGGGGGCTGTGTGTGTGAGAGAGAGAGAGAGAGAGAGAGAGACAGAGACAGAGAGAGAGAGACAGAGAGAGAGAGTGAGTGAGAGTGTGAGTGAGTGAGTGTGTGAGTGAGTGAGTGTGTGAGTGAGCATGTGAGTGAGTGTGAGAGAGTGAGTGAGAGAGTGAGATAGAGAGAGAGTGAGATAGAGAGAGAGTGATAAAGAGTGAGAGAGATAGAGTGAGTGAGTGTGTGAGTGAGTGAGTGTGTGAGTGAGTGAGTGTGTGAGTGAGTGTGTGAGAGAGAGTGAGAGAGAGAGAGAGTGAGATAGAGAGAGAGTGATAAAGAGTGAGAGAGATATAGAGAGAGAGAGTGATAGAGTGAGAGAAAGAGAGAGAGAGAGAGAGAGAGAGAGAGAGAGAGAGAGAGAAAGTGAGAGGTGAGTCTGTGTGTGTGAGAGAGAGTGAGAGAGTGAGAGAGAGTGTGAAAGAGTGAGTGAGTGAGTGAGTTTGTGAGAGTGAGTGTGTGTGTGAGTGAGTGTGTGAGTGAGTGTGTATGTGTGTGAGTGAGCGAGTGGGTGTGCGCTTGTGTGTGTGTGTGAGTGAGTGAGTGAGTGAGTCTCTCTCTCTCTCTCATAGTTGGAGCTACAGAGATCATGCTTTGTGCAACACTTTCAGCAGGCAGTCCAGCGGAAAGAGACCAAGCTGTGTGGGATAAAACACAGTGGAATGAAATTTATCCTCTTTCTCTTTAAACCACTGTTTAAACCCATTTCTTGAAATCAAGATAGCAGATACCATGTTTGATTACGTTCATTACTGTATGCTGGGCATCACTGTAGATGCACATGAATTTTAAAAAACCCTAATCTGACTTATTACTCCTGCATCAGCAGATTACCTATCACAAATCATTACCTGTAGGATGACGAAGCGGAGCTCAGAATATGTCCATGTTCTCCTGCAGCTGGCTCCAGGTCACACCACATGTACAGTTGAGCAGAGTCCTCAAAATCTTTAGCACCAGAAATGCTCTGTATGTGCCCTTCTCGAAACAGCCGCCTGGCAAACTTGCACGCTGTTATTCGACTTGAAAAATACCTGGCATTTGTTTCTACCAGTAAAGAAATGAGAACTGCTCCTTTAAATACATTTCTGTTCCTGGCTACTGAGTTTTTTCTTCTCTCCATCTGAAAGAAAAAGAAATTCAAACAGAAGTTTATTCCTTTGCCTTTCTTCCATGTTGATACAGTTTAAAATAAAAATACTGTGGATTGAATAAAACTTTGTGTAACAGAAATGTGTACAAACTTAAAATTGTATCTTATATCAAGCATACATTCATGAGAACTGCCAACATGAACAAAATAATTGTTCTTTCTTATATCTGTCAATCTACTGGGGTTGTGGCTATAACTTTCTATCTAAACACCTACCCATATGTGCAAAATTACTTTGAAGAAAAGTTAGATATCCTTTACAGGACGTCACAGCCAACCCCAGCAATTTTTGGCTGTTTGTGGTTTCTTGGCAAGTTTACTTTCAGTAGTTTGCTATTGTTTTCTGAACGAATAGCACTCATACCATTGTATAAAAATCAATACAAGACGGTTTGATGAAGAAAAGCAGCGGAATAAAGAGGAGAGCTGGAAGTCAGCATGTTTGTATGGATCAGAGAGCTCATTCTTAAACATCCAGTGCTCTGATGCCGAGGTAAGGGGTTCAACCCCTACGCTGGTTGGTTTGACTATAATGTTGACTTCTCATCCTTGACCTGGGGATGTAAACTACAGTACCTCTGAAGTCAGAGTGGGTTCGTGAGATGGTGAGGGTGACATGACAAGTTAATCCACATGCAACAAGCATAATAAGTCCAGTGCACTAGAAGCACATGTATGGACTATGCTTGAGTTCAAAGCAAGCATGCGCAAAACAAAAAAAAAGGAAAGCTCAGACACATGGGCAGCAAATACAATAGTAATATCACCACTTAAATAGATGACAAGGCCAGGGTACAAAACATAGAAAGAACAATATAGGGTTGAGGAGGAGGAGGAAGTGGAAAAAAGAGGCGGAGGAAGGAGGAGGAAGAAGTGAGAAAGGAGGAGGAAGTGGAGAAAGGAGGAAGAAGTGGAGAAAGGAGGAGGAAGTGGAGAAAGGAGGAGGAAGTGGAGAAAGGAGGAGGCGGAGAAAGGAGGAGGAGGAAGTAGAGAATTGAGGAGGAAGATGAGAAAAGAGGAGGAGGCAGAGAAAGGAGGAGCAGGATAAAGAAGTAAGATGGAGGAGGAGAGAGACAGCTGTTAACATAATACATTTGCGGGTCTGAATGGGTTAAATAGTAGCTTTAAAAGACAGAAAGCTTGCCTGTCACCCCGTATTCATGATTTAAAATGCCCTTTGATGCGGGGGATTTCTCTTTTCATGGACCTGAGCTTACAGGTCAACACATTCCAACATGGGTGTCGAGACGTTTCCTGGGAAATAACGTAATTCCACATACCCGTGCTCGAAATACAACTGTGCTACTTTTTTATGAAATGGTATCGTTTGCTGGTCGTTCAGAAAGCAATGGTAAATTACTGAACATAAGCTTGCCCAAGAATAACGATCATCCCCCACACACACACACACACACAAAAATGCTGGGTTGACTGCTAAGCCCTGTAAAGGACAACTAACTTGTAACCATATACCCTTTGCCATTAGCCTAATGGAGTGAAATGGTGAGCCCTTTACTCGGTTTATAGGACAAACATGGCAGGACAAACAATAAAGTTAGTTGCTTATCCTTATATGACGTAGCAGTCAACCCCAGCATGTTTTGGCCGTTTGGTATTTCTTGGTACTGTGAACGGACATTTACAGAGCGAATTGGCCTTATCAGTCACATTCGCTACCGCCATGGGTAAAAGTTATTATGCCTATTAAGCACAACCTATCGTCTGTCAAGACGGCAAGGTGCCAATATATATTTCTTGGTAAGTTTACTTTTAGTATTTTGACATTGCTTTCCGAACGCCCTGCTCGCAAACCTTTGCATGGAAACCAACGCAAGGCGGTCTGCTTCCTAATCGCCCGCGGCTGTATTTCGAATGAGGGATTGCAAATTGCATTCTTAACCTAACCCCTTCACCACGGTGTGGGCAAAATAGGAGGAGTTAATGGACAACTGACTAGTAGAGAGGTAATCCCTTTTACAATAACCGAGCAAACGAGTTAAACGCAGTTAAAAGCGGATTAAGAAGTATTAAATTCGGCGTGGGAAGAAACTAACTGGATGTGAACTAAGGAATGTGATGGCTTACATTGCTTTCCATCGTGCCTGTCAATGGACAAGTGCAGCAGATTTCCGCCGTTGGGCAAAATGTCAGTAAAAACAAATAAATGCCTTTACTAATCTTATGCAATGTAAGCCTGGGGGAATGAAGGATTTAAAGTAATCTACCGCGATGTCTCTGGCCTTCCGACCCCCTGTGGGAATCCCCAATGAGGCAAGAAATTAATTTTCAATTGATCCGGGCTCCCTAGTCGACCCAACCTAAGTATGGTGTCCGCCTCGAGTGCTGGAGGTCCCGGGTTCAGGCCCCGGTGAGGACCAGGAGGATTTATTTAAAAAATCCTCCTGGACTTCCAGTAATAAAATTGCCCCTGGTCTCTGGGTAGTGAGATCGGACGCCCGTGTGTATTGTTGCGCACGTAAAAACTCCCTTGGCAGTTGGAAATCGAAAAAAGAGTAGCCTAACGGCGCTGCCCGGGCAAAATTTCGAGATTAAAAATCTACCCAAAGTATTTCAGGGCCCTCACTGATGCAACGGATTTCGTGCATTGAGCTGAGTTTCCCCAGACTCAGGTTTGAGTTAGGAGGAAAACGGAGCACTTATGGGTTAAACCGCGTGATGTGATGTTGATCCAACGACTAAACTAAACTAAGTGAGAAGTAAAGGAAACCGGTGTTATATTGACAATACCACCCACTGAATGCCGAGGAAACCGGTGTTATATTGATCATACCACCCACTGAATGCCGAGGAAACCGGTGTTATATTGACCATACCACCCACTGAATGCCGAGGAAACCGATGTTATATTGACCACATCACCCACTGAATGCCGAGAAAACCGGTGTTATATTGACCATACCACCGACTGAATGCCGGCTAAGTCGCAAGTCCTTTGTAGGGCGTTACGATCAACGGTCATCAACCCCAGGTTGATTTTATAGGCAATGTTACGTTCAGTAGTGTTCCGTTCTGAAATAGTTTTAACAGGCTAGTTGCGTATCCTTTACAAGACGCAGCAATCAACCCCAGTATTTTTGGCCGTTTGTGATTTCTTCGCAACTTTTACGTTCAATAGTTTGCCATTGTTTTATTAACACTGTTTCGAACGCAGTATGCGGGATTACGAATTGCATCCGTAACTCTTCGCCACAGAAGCTCTGGGCGATTTGTCAACGTTTAAGTCCATCTGATCAGTGTAGGGGACAAACTTACTACCCAGCCATTGTCGCAGGTAGGTTTAAGTGTTAGAGATTCTAACTTCCACCACGTTGGCTGTTGAATGCCGGCTGGTCTATAAAAATTACAGTGCTAGCACCATACACTTGTATCAAGTACGCCTCTTGGCATGGAAAAGCGTCCTTCTTTACTGCCTGGCGTGACTGCCTGTGGTTTATTTTCCAACTAGAAGCTGACAAGCTATGGAGTACATCACCTGTTGGACTGGGTCGGCGGTAGATCAGGAGCGATGGAATGGCTAAAGAGACCAAAACATAAAGATACGGGCGTGTTAAAATGACATATGAACGGTTGATAGTTGAAGACACAATAACAGATGAAACAACTTGCTTAAAAATGCTCGATTTTAAAACTTCTTCATCTTGAGATCACGGACTTTGATGACTATATGTTTGCGTTTGTTCGCTTTGAACTCAAGCGCAGGCAGACTACACGTGCTTATAATACTAGTACTAGCGCTGCTGTTGCTGCTGTTCTTACCACCATCACAGCCACCACCAGTGCACTGAACCGATTTTGCGTGAGGGTTAGGTTAGCTTTTCCTATTACCAGTGTTTCCTGCCATCAGGCTAACTCTCTCCGACTGCTGGGGTACTTGTAATTTACTGGTCGATTTATCGTTGAGTGTCTGGCTGGTTGATTTACCGTAAGAGTGTCTGGCTGGTAGATTTACTGTAAGCGTATGTTTGGTCAATTTACTGTAAGACTGACTGGTTGATTTACTGTAAGAGTGTCTGGCTGGTCGATTTACTGTAAGAGTGTCTGGCTGGTAGATTTACTGTAAGCGTATGTTTGGTCAATTTACTGTAAGACTGTCTGACTGGTTGATTTACTGTAAGCGTATGTTTGGTCAATTTACTGTAAGAGTGTCTGACTGGTTGATTTACTGTAAGAGAGTCTTGCTGGTAGATTTACTGTAAGAATGTCTGGCTGGTCGATTTACTGTGTGTCTGGCTGGTCGATTTACTGTAAGAGTATGTTTTGTCAATTTACTGTAAGCGTTTATGTTTGGCCAATTTACTGTAAGAGTGTATATTTTGTCGATTTACTTTAAGAGTGTATGTTTCGTCGATTTACTGTAAGAGTATGTTTTATCGATTTACTTTAAGAGTGTATGTTTGGTCAATTTACTGTAACAGTGTCTGGCTGGTCGATTTACTGTAAAAGTGTCTGCCTGGTTGATTTACTGTCAGAGTGTCTGCCTGGTTGATTTACTGTCAGAGTGCCCGGCTGGTTGATTTACTGTAAGAGTGTCCGGCTGATTTATTTACTGTAAGAGTGTCCGGCTGGTTGATTTACTGTAAAAGTGTCGCTGAAGAGAAACTTTCAGGGCGTTAAACCTTTCAGCCACAAGTTCTTTAGTTCTACACATCTTAGAGTCCAGTTGTGAATCAAGTGGGCCTCTATATCCGTCTTCTGAGCTGCGGTACAAACGACAGTCATGCGGAATTCGTTTGGCAGTTTTAAATTTGGTTACAAGCGTTCCATTGGGGGAGGAAGGGGGTAGGGAGATATGCAGTGTCGGACTGTGTTTACAACCCGCGTGTTATTTGAACAGCATCTACGCTTTACACACATTTTCTGTAGAAGAATGAGCATACATGGGCTTATCGCGAGTGCCAGAGAGACGCAGGGAAAAGTTAAGCAATATATAAGTGGAAGTTAAATCCCTATCTAGCAATCTTATCTTAGGCCTATCCTATTTGTCTATTTATCTATCTGTCTAAGCAATATATACGTAGAAATAAAATCCCTATCAATCTTGTCATGTATGTCTGCCTACCTAGCTGTCTGTGTATATGCATATAATATATATATATATATATATATATATATATATATATATATATATATATATATATATATATATATATATATATATATATATATATATATATATGTTTGTCTGTCTACCTATTTGTCTGTTTATTTATCTGTCAGTCTGTATAAAACATATAATCATCATCATCAAGTGTCATGCCGAAGGATGTGGGCGGTCATGTCACACGGTCACTGGAGTCTCGAAATGTATATATATATCCCCGTTATAACCCAGAAGGGTTGAAGAGAACGCTGATAAAAGATAAAGAAATGCTAAGGTATAGTTTTATATATAACCAAGAGACTTAAAACCGAGCATACGCCACACACCACCCACGCTGATCTTCTCATGAACCTATGTATCAACTTGTCACAAATATGGAACGGAAGAGTAGATGATCTAAAGAACTAGTTTATCATAATGTCACATGTGGAATGTGGAACATATGATCTTCTCAAGAACTAGCTTATCAACACGTCACAAATACGGAACGGAAGAGTAGATGAACTCAAGAACTAGTTTATCATAATGTCACATGTGGAATGTGGAACATATGATCTTCTCAAGAACTAGCTTATCAACACGTCACAAATACGGAACGGAAGAGTAGATGAACTCAAGAACTAGTTTATCATAATGTCACATGTGGAATGGGTGAGCAGATGATCTTAAGAACTAGCTCATCAACATATCACAAATATGGAATGGGGGGGGGGGGGGGTAGATTATCTCAAGAACTAGTTTATCGTGTCACATATGGAATGGGGGAGTAGATGCTGATCAAAAGAACTAGCTAATCAGCATGTCATAAACATGGAGTTGGGGAGTCAGTAAAAGTAAAGTAAATGAACCTTTCACACGCATTGCTGCGTGTTGTATTTATGGTGCTAGTCCTTCCCACATTTCAATAGACCAATCGGCACTCGATGGGTGTGTGGTCAATATAACACGGTCCATCTTTACTTTCCAGAAAATATCCTGACGCCAATCTTAGTCTAAGCCGGCTTCGTGGCTTAGAGGTTATGACTTTTCTCCGTAATCTCGTATACTCTCGTCGGTAACGTGATGACGGTTCAAATCAGCAGTGGTTCGAATCGCATCGGTAACTTACGGGGTATGTGAGCCGGCCGCTCAGAAAGCAATGGCAAACTACTGAGCGTAATCTTGCCAAGAGATCAACATACAGCTGAAAGATGCTGGTGTTGACAGCTAAGTCCTGTAAAGGATATGCTAAAAAAAAAAAAAAATAAAAAATAAAAATCTTAGTCTGGGTCGATCTGGGACACAGATTATTTTTTTCTTTTAAAAATCACCTTGATGGAGATTTAAACACACAACCAAAGGGACGGCAGGCAAGCGGTACAGTCGCTGTATTACTGAAGCTCCATCCTCCATCTTCAACAGTCAGCGAAGAGTCCCAATAATAATAATAATGGTACCAGTATTCGTCTGATTATGTGTCCATCTGCCCTTTACTCGGAGACCTGAGTGTCGGAAAGAACCTCTGGTCACTCCCTGCAACACCGTTCTCTCCAAGCCACGATGATCTTTCCGTTCTTTTGCACTATATACATGATCCCAAATGCCCCGATCACATCTGCCTTATCATGCACAAATAGGCCGCCATTATTTAACCCTTTAATTTAGGACATGGTGATGACGTTTGGTCATAAGATAACAGGACTGGTGATTAACTTGGTACAGCATTTTCGAATTGAAAGATCACTTCCTGTATGACCAAATACCGAAACACACTATTAATTACCACGTATTGCACTGTTCTTTATGTCTGTCTGTCGAGATCATTTTCTGGGCTGAGGCTTAAAGATAACTTGAACAAGCATTTGTCTAGCAGTGTACATGTCAGAATTTGAAGCTCGCCCACGATATATTCAGAGACACAATTTCTTCACGATTAATTCCGATACATTTCTTTAGCGAGGTTTTAATATGTCAACTGTCTGGTACAGAAGAATGAAGTAAATAAACCATTCTGGGGTTATATGTAAAAGTATGGTGTGTTTCTTGCTACAGACAAGTTTACAAGTCTTCAGCTGTAGTCAACATGCCCTCCTATCTCTTCTTCTTCATGAACACACATTCCAAAATTGATGTTACGTGTCTACCTTTGCGCAAACAAGATCGTGTTCAAATAGTTGCCCTGTATGAACTGGCAGTTAAATATTGTCCTTCTCATTATCGAATCCTTTAAAAACATTGCAGTATTGTAGCACTGCTGGCAAGAACGAGCAAGATTGTATGTGATCTTCTGAGGCATGCCCCATTGTAAAGTGAATTATCTCTTTGTCAACACACTGAAACAAACATCAGACGACATGTTTGTCAACGAGGCCGCAGTTTTCAAACAGTGTTGTGCTACTTTCCATATTAAACACTAAAGCTCTCGCGTTACATTCCATGGCACCCCTCGTCGCATACCTCGAGTTTTTGGTGAGCTTAGAAACCAATAGCAACGACAAGAATGTCTCGGGAGGTGTCTGTGAAATTACTTCCAACCAGCAATTGGAGTCAGTGTTGTATACTTGTAGTATATACTAGAGGTGGCGTTCATGGCCTGGGGTTAGTGAACGCAGATTCACAACTACGACATACCGGGTTCGAAATCAGCGACAGACGCTTTGGGGGCAGATTCCTTGGCGTTAAAGTTCACAATGGCATCAACATCGACCGTTCAGAAAGGGATGGTAAACTAATGAACGGAAATTTCACATACAAATCACGAACAGCCAATAAATTCTAGGGTTGACTGCGCGTCCTGTAAAGGACATGTATCTTACTGTAACCACAGTTCAAGGTTACCATGTGATGTCGTGGTAGGCAGCTTTGTGGGATTTATGACGTAGAATATTCTGCATGTTATAATGCAGTTTTTGATTGTGTTATTGTGCTAATTCCACATTACTGGGCTGTGGCTTAGGGGATATTTTTTTTGCGCTTTTTGCGCTCGCTCACTTTGAACTCAAGCGTAGTCCATACATAATACATCTAGTAGTGCTGGACTGAATTGTGCATGTAGATTAGTTTTCCCTATTAATCATGTCCCTCGCTATTAGGCGAATCCACTCCGACTTCAGAGGTACTTGTAATTAACGTCCCCAAGTCAAGGACGATATGTCAACATTTTAGTCCAACTGTTCAGGGTTGAACCCCTTACCTCGGCATCAGCACACCGGATGTTTAAGAACACGCGTTCTTATCTACTCGACCATGCTGACCTACGCTTAGGGGATATTGAAACTGTGTTTCACAATTCCCCAACATACGGAGTCAAGGGTTCGAAAACAGCCACTGGCGATTTGGAAGCAACCCGCTTTGCGTTGATTTCGATGGTATGAAGCTTCGGCCGTTCGGAAATCAATGACAAACTACTGATCTAAAACTAACCTAGTAAATCATAAAGAGCCAATAAATACTGGGGTTGACTGCAACTTTCCTGTAGAGGACATACAATCAACTAATTTAACCTCAAATAAATATGATTTACTCTAGCTCCACGTTTAGACATGAACCAACCCTTTGAGACGATGGGGTTTCAAATGAAAACTAAAATGGGACGGCCATCTTTAAACTGTCCTTATGACGTCACCGTGTTCGCCTGCACCGTGATGTCATCTGCTTGGTTCTCTTGACATCCTTAACAACAACATTGACATGTTACAAGACAATGGCATGATTATTGTAATTTCTATCATACTTTTTAGGTTTTCATTTGAAAACCCGTCGTATTATTGTTACTTGTGTTTTTACTGCTATCCAAGCTGAGGCCGATGGTTTCTACTTTTTAAAACCACTATTATTAAACATTTTCTGTAGTTTCTACTAACTTGCTCCCAAGATGGTATCATCAGCTTAACGTAAGTATACATATGCGTGTGCATATGTTCATATGCGTACATACACACTATTAAGAATGACACCACCCGCAAAATAGATCAAAGCAAAATCTTAGAGACCATGCATCTTTCCAGAAACATAAGTCAAAGACCATTTTACAATCACTTACGAAGTGCATTAGGCCTTTGATCTTAATATTACAAACAATTCTCTGAAGATTGAGGATTAAGACGAAAGAACATGCTGAAATTCTACGAAATCTAAACATCCACGAAAACTGGGTCATAAACTGTATCGTGTCTCAATAAACAGTTTCGTGTTTCGGAAACTAAAATACTGTGGCCACATTAAAACATCAGCGACTTGGAAAGAATAATGATGGAAGACGCGGTTCCTGGTAGAAGAGGCAGAGGTCATTTAGCACGAAGATGGATCCAAGACATCGCAGAAATATTTGGCACGATAGTGCATGAGGCAAGAGAAATAGTAAGAGTTGGGGAGACTTTTCGGCGCACCGTGTTAAGACTGACTCTCTCTCTCTCTCTCTCTCTCTCTCTCTCTCTCTCTCTCTCTCTCTCTCTCTCTCTCTCTCTCTCTTACACACACACACACACACACACCTATAAATTAGCCCAGTCCTCTGTAGACTGACTGTGGCCTGCCAGTTAGTCTGTGCGTCCATCCATGCATCCAATCATCCAGCCTTTCAATAGACAGTATGACATTGTCCTTCCAGTCAACAGCTCTATTATAATAAATAAATAAATAAATAAATAAATAAATAAATAAGGCTATAGAACTGGACCCTTTTGAACGCCTTTACTCATTCTGGGTACATGGTGCTAGCCTCATATTTCGATTGACCAATCGGCACTCGATGTGTTATCTGATCATTTTAACTTCCGTCGCTTTATTTTCCCAGAATATTTCCTTGGTACCCATTTTAGGTTGGGTCAACATAGAAGTCCAGGTCAATTTTTCTTTTTATAAACAAAAAACAGTCTCACAGATTCAAACATGACCACCGTGCTGGGAGGCATGCACTCTAGCCACTGCGTCACCACATTTGGGGGGGGGGGGGTTGAGTGGTCTCGAGGTATGGTGTCCGCCTCCAGTGCTGAAGGTCCCGGGTTCAAGCCCCGGTAAGGACCGGGATTGTTTCACGTGGACTTCTAGTAATAAAATTACCCCTGGTCTCTGGGTAGTGAGATCGGACGCCCGTGTGTATTGTTGCGCAAGTAAAAAATCACTTGGCAGTTGGAAATCGAAAAAAAGAGTAGCCTAACGGCGCTGCCCGGGCAAAATTTCGAGTTAAACATCTACTCAAAGTATTTCAGGATCCTCGCCGGTGCTACGGAGTTTGTGCACTGGGCTGAGATTCTCCGGACTCAGGCTTGAGTTAGGAGTAGAACGGAGCACTTATGGGTTACACCCGTGTGCCGTGATGTTGATCCATCGACTAAACTAAACACTGCGTCACCGAGGCTCCCTAGCTCATTTGTTCTGGTCTCCTAATGCCTCGGTATAACCTTTCCTGCTGGATGCCGTGACCAACTGTCTCCCATTCTGCGGACCTAACCAAGCAACCCGAACCCGGATCCACTCAGTCGGGACCACACAGACAGGATTACAAAACGCAGCTGTTATCGTGCTTCTGACCTCATTTCTTATTAATGTTTACAACAATACACAGCACTCGCAGGGTCTCTGGGGTAATCTGCGTAATGAGATTAATAATTGTGTGAGTATTTACTGCAAGGGAGAATGGTTGTGTCCATGTATTGCAGGAGTGCCCAGCTGCTCGATCGATTACCAGTGTTTAGCTGCTGCAGTTATATGTTGGAGTTTGTAGCTCGTCAATTTATTGTAAGAGTGTCTGGTTGGTCGATTTACTGTAAGAGTGTCTGGTTGACTGATCGATTTACTGTAATAGTATCTATCTGGTAGATAGTTCTTAAAAGTGTCAGGAATCTTTCTGTTTTGCTGATTGTGGAGGAAAATCTTGATGTGCACTCTCTATTGGTTCAATCGTTGTTGCAGATCTTCTGCGCTTTCAACTATCAGTATTGTGCCATCTATATAAAATAGGTGCTTATATTATAACCTGCAATTGGTATTCATGGTCAATCGTTCATCTCCCATGATTAATTTCGCTATATATCTTTAGTTTATTAAATATGCTGTGCTTCAGACTGTTCTGCCCTGCGACCCGCACGATATAGTAATGACAATGAAGAGCAATACACAAAAATGAACACTTTAAAAACATTGCATTTCAAAAAGTATTGACACTGCATCCTTTGTAATACGTTGTGTATTCTATTTGGTAAAAACATTCTCGTGGACAGAAAGAATAAAGAAAACAACGAGTGTACAAACACAAATGTCAGACGGAGACTATAACAACTGCAACAATGGTCTTTGATGTTTGAAAACAAAGAATTAAAACATTGAACAGTACAAGTAACAAAGGAAAGCATGTTAAACTGGCTATCGATAAAATCTATTCTTTCGAACTGAGAAAGGGGCTTTGTATTCATTGAGGGCACAATACCTTTGTGGTATGAAATAAATGGGCCGTAGTACTGCGGCCAGGGGTTAAACACACAAGCTGAGCTGATCTCTCTCTCTCTCTCTCTCTACTTTTTTATGTCTCTTTCAGTCTCTCTCTCTCTCTCTCTCTTACTGTCTTTCATCCCACCTCTCGATCTCTCTTACAGTCTCTAATTATGCCCATGTCTCTCATATCTCTGTCTTTATATCTCTCTATTTCTCCATCTCTCTCTCTCTCACTTTATCTCTCACAAGTCTCTAATTATGTTACTGTATATCTGTGTATCTCTCTCTATCCCTATCCCTATCTCTCTCTCTCTCTCTCTCTCTCTCTCTCTTCCTTTCTCCCCATGTGTGTGTCTGTCTGTGTGTGCTTTAAGATCACTGTCATTGCACATAAATACCTCCGTAAGTGTTTCTAGCTTACTCCAACCATCCATTCACAGATCACACAAGTGCAATCTCAGCACAGTGCACGAATTCCCCAACACCAACAAGGATCCAACTATGTATGCCAGAATCACAAATGCTATAAATAATTTTGTTGGTAACGTTTCTAAGTTTGACAGTTTGCCCGAGAAGCAGCTGTTGAGTCTTTTATTGTCAATATCCAACACATATAACGTACACAAGGGTCGTCCTAGCTTTTTGCCCTTATCCGAGAAGGCTAGACCGTCCCCGAAATCTGGGAGGAGGGGGTCGAAAAAACGGGGGATGGCGGATAAACCATATTGGGTTCTTATTTTGGAAAATCCACACCGTCCGCACCCTTAAATCGTTGCCTGTCTGCTCGGGTTAGAGGCGGGTTTAACAGCGCTAACCTACTTCACCACTGCTTAAAATGACGTCATCGCTTTGTACGTTTCCCTTCAATCTTTTCCTCTAACAGTGTTTTGGAAAGGGTATATACGTCCCCCTTTTTTTTCCACCGGTATGTCTGTCCCTCTAGCATGGTTATTAGACGGGTATTTTGCGAAGGGTATTTAGGTTTCCCTTCAACCTTTTCAACTAACGTGGTTTTTAGAAGGGTATTTTGTGAAGGGTATTTAGGTTTCCCTTCAACCTTTTCTACTAGCATGGTTATTAGAAGGGTATTTTGTGAAGGGTATTTAGGTTTCCCTTCAACATTTTCCTCTAGCATGGTATTTAGAAAGGTATTGTGATGGTATTTAGGTTTCCCTTCAACTATGTTTTTCTATCATGGTTTTCGGAAGGGTATTGTGAAAGGTATTTAGGTTTTCCTTCAACCAATTCCTCTGCGTGGTTTATTGTGAGGGTATTTAGGTTTCCCTTCAACTATGTTTTTCTATCATGGTTTTCGGAAGGGTATTGTGAAAGGTATTTAGGTTTTCCTTCAACCAATTCCTCTGCGTGGTTTTTAGAAGGGTATTGTGAAAGGTTTTTAGGTTTCCCTTCAACCTTTTCCTTTAGCAATGTTTTAGAAGGGTATATCCGTCCCTCTAGCGTGGCTTATAAAAGGGTAGTATAGCTGTCACGCATGCGTGGTGTTTAGAAGGGTATAATCTGTCAGCGTGGTGTTTAGAAGGGTATATCTGACACGCTAGTGTAGTGTTTTGAATGGTATTATATCTGTCACGCTAGTATGCTTTTTAGAAGGGTATTATGTCCGTCCCTCTAGCATAGAGTTTAGAAGGGTATTATATCTTTCTTTCAAGCGTGGGTTTTTAAAGAAAGGTATTATACCTGCCCATTAAGCATTGTTTTTAAAAATGTAGTATGTCCGTCGCACTAGCATGGTTTTTAGAAGGGTATTATGTCCGTCTCTCTAGCATGGCTTTTAGACGAGTATTATGTAAATATGACATTTAATTTGTCCGACAATGATCTTTAATTGCCCATTCTTTCTACGACATTTTTTAAAAACTCTTTCAAGAGCCCAGGCATATGTTTGTTTAATTCCATTGACTCTATTTAAAGTAACAAAGACGCCTGTTTGCAGGGTTTTAGATAATGACAAAACGGGACAAAAGGCGTTGAAGTAATGACTGGGATAGCATGTGTTCATGTTGTGAATGCAAGGGTTCAGTTGACGATATGCACGGGACAAAATACCTTACAATAACAACAGATAGAAAGAATGTGTTCGTATTGTGACTGCAGGGGTCAGGGAATGTGTTCATATTGTGACTGCATGAGGTCAGAGACTTTGTTCATATTGTGACTGTACGGTTTCAGCGAATGAGTTCATACTGTGACTGTGGGGTTGAGAGAATGGGTTCATATTGTGACTACAGGGGTTCAGAGAATATGCACACTGTGACTTCAGGGGTTCAGAGAACGGGTTCATATTGTGACTGCAGGGGTTTAGAAGACACAACAGAACAAAAGAAGAAGTAACAACTGGGATGTAATATGTTCACACTGTGACTGCAGGTGTTGATATAATGACATAACGGGGCTCAAGGAGATGAAATAACAATGAAGATAGAATGTGGTAATGTTACAGCTGGATGGAGCACGCAGAGTTGGGTACTGCATGGCATATCAGAGATGAGTTGTTTAGTACCGAATTAGTTTAGAAGCAGGCATACTCCTTTGGGAAGTGGTGGTAACGTAGTGGCTAGACGCTCGCGGTAGTGAAGTGACTAGACGCTCGCCTGCCGTACCGGTGGTCTTATGTTCGATCCGCATCAGGGCGTTTTCGGATTATTAAAACTGACCTTTGCTCCCAGATTGACCCAGCCTACAATGGGAACCAGGAACTGTCTTGGAAAGTAAAGGCGGTCGGTGGGATACCAACCTCATCACCCACTGTGTGCCGTTTGGTCTATATATATAAAGGGTATATTTTTAATGACTGTGGTTTTTTGAGAATATTGCCGTTCCATGTTTTGTATTCACCGTATATACTTCATGAACTCCGCAGACGGTGAATACAAAACTTGGAACGGCAATATTTTCAAGCACTCCAGTCATTAAAAATACACCCCTGTGTGTGGATCTATCGCTTACATGCCCAAAGCGCCTTAGACGTGTAAAAGGGACCTTCTGTTTTATTCTCCTTTGGCTAGTAGTTGGATAAGGAAACAAACAAAAAAATAGTTTGATGAGTCCGGCTTCCCAAGAGCAAACAATACAGCCACACACAACGCGTCTCCGTGGGGATTATCTTTATCTCAAACAGAACAAGCGTAAAATATGTGGTGGTTTTCAGACGCACTCAAACTAGCCTCAGTCGCCAGTCCCCTGTAGGTAAGAAACAATGTACAAGTGTCCAGGACTGGCAACAAATGACTGGCTGGATTGCCAAACAGTACAATAGTCCCCATGTGGGACATGGAATTATGTTTCCAACACGAATGCCAATTTATGACTGTTTGTTGTTTATGCGTGTAATGTCAAGTACTCACAACAATACAGCATTCATTTTATAATGTCTTATTTCCTTCCAATGTAAATGTAACTTGTAATTTACGTCCCCAAGTCAAGGACGAGATGTCAACATTTTAGTCCAATTGACTGGTGTACGGGTTGAACCGCTACCTCGGCATCAGCACACCGGATGTTTAAGAACGCAAGTTCTTATCCACTCGCCATGCTGACCTCACTGTAGAATTCATGATAGAACTGGTGTGCGAAAGCTGAATGAAACGGGCCTGCGTGCCCAATTTGTGGCCCTTTGGAAATAAAGTTCGTTATTCATTCGTTATATAAATTTATAGAAAAGAGTGAACTATTTGTTGACAATTCAGTGTCATTTGAATAACGAAGACACAAACTAAAGATTGCACGATTTATTGTCTGGCATATTTCGTTGCATCTCGTCAGGTATATACTGCAGAATTCACACAACATAAGTAAAATAACTAGATAAATCCTTCAAACTGAAATATACACATGTTCGCACAATAATGTCAATTGTCTACCACAGTAATTTTAAACTGACTAACATGTCTTTCTGTTGTCACAAAACTGGCTTGCGTAGATAATGACCAAGAAGAGCTGTACTTAAAATAGCTAGATTACCGGGAGAGAACTAAAACGATCACTGTCACTCCCTGAACTATTCATGTCTTACATTAGCAGCTAGATCACCGGGAGGGAATCAAAGAGATTACCACTCCCTGAACTATTCATGTCTTACAATAGCAGAAAGTTTACCGGTAGGGAATCAAAATGATTACTATCACTCCCTGAACTATTCATGTCTTACAATAGCAGCTAGATTACCGGGAGGGAATCAAAGAGATCACCAATACCAAACTCTTCATGTCATATAATAATGAACATCTGGAAAGACGAAGCGCGTTCTACAACAGCAGCAACAACCGCACCAACAACCTTTATGTGACTGGCATCAACTACATACATACGGCAAACAGTTTCAGCTTAGACAGAAGAGGAGAGAAAGGTTACATAAACGAGAATGAATATGCAAAACTGGAGAATACAGGGGACCAGAAATCGATGGAAAGCAACTGCCGCAACCTCATTATCAATACATAATAAAAAGGTGAAATAGATTAACGAATCAATCAATACACGAAATGTTACCTTACAATGATTAGCAAATATCCAGTATTGATTTTGCAATAGATAATCAGTTTATTGGATAATTGTTGGAGGTTAGTGGTTGCTTTTTACTTTATTTCGTTGGTAATGCTAATTTGTTTAAGTCAGGTCTTAGATATAATTGAGCCAACCTTAATGACGGTACTATCTACTTCTATTGGCGCCGAATGTTAGGCGGCGCTCACCAAATCACCAAACCCGACACCCCACATTATACCAACGGCTTCGGAGGGGAGGGGGGGGGGCATTTGGGAGGGTACAAGCCTTACCACAGTAGGAGGTGATGTGACCTAAAGACTAAATGCCATGGCGAGGCAGACCACGCCCTGAGCCTTGGTTAGCAACTGGTCTAGGATGGAAACGCCGACAGACGGACAGTTAGAGCATTACGTTGCTGATTTAGATGAGTAAATTAGGCAGGCTGTTGGTGTGTGAGGGATCATACTGCATGGGCAACACATGGTCTCTGAATTCAGCCAAAGCTTTTCTGCTATGGAGAGGTTAACTCAATTTGACAAACTAGTCTCTATCAAAACGGCAAGGTGTCAGTCAGTCAATGCTAATTTGTAATACTTTGGACATTTCAAGAGAAATTGAAAGCTGGAATTTTTTTTCCCCGCGTTTCCATCCTGTTTCAGGACATTGCGGTCAACATCGGTATCTTTCAGCTGTATGTTGATTCCTAGCTAGACTACGCTCATTAGCACGCCAAGACTTTCTGTGCGACCGGCTCCATACTCTCATAAGTCACTGGCGCGACTCGAACCGCTTCCAATTCTCGTGCGCTTACGTCAACCACGAGAGCACTCGGGCTTACGGAGAAAGCTGCTAACTCCTCAGCCAGGGAGACCAGCTGGAATATGTCTCAAAATATCCAGTTAATATACTCAAGATTGTGTGAAAAGTGATCCTTTACTTAAACTAAACTAAACTTACAAAGAATGTTTATGGTGGATAATTACCAATATTTGACTGTTTCTATGTAACTTTTCATACGATATTTTTTTGTTACATTCTCTAATCTGGTGGTAAGTTCTTGGAGTTCCGATTCTGATCCTGGAGGAGGGAGAGGGGAGGAGGAGGAGGAGGAGGAAGGGAAAATGATGGAAAAGGAGGAGTAGATGGGGGGAGGAAGGAGGAAGAGGAGAAGAAACATTTTTAAAAAAGGAGAAGGAGAAGGTTTAAGAGAAGAAGCTAACCCCATGGCAACCCTCCTTATTCTCCTCTTGCGACATACAAGGTAGGTTGTAGCTTTACTATTATGTGCTTTCTGAGAGGTCTCGAGGCATGGTGTCCGCCTCGAATGCTGGAGGTCTCGGGCTCAAGCCCCGGTGAGGGCCAGGATTTTTCACGTGGACTTCTAGTAACCCAAAAAAAAAAAAAAATGTCCCCTGGTCTCTGGGTAGTGAGATCGGACGCCCGTGTGTATTGTTGCGCACGTAAAAAATCCCTTGACAGTTGGAAATCGAAAAAGAGTAGCCTAACGGTGCTGCCCGGGCAAAATTTCCAGGTAAAAATCTACCCAAAGTATTTCAGGAGCCTCGCCGGTGCTATGGAGTTCGTGCACTGAGCTGAGATTCTCATGACTCAGGCTTGAGTTAGGGGTAGAACGGAGCACTTATGGGTTACATCCGTGTGCCGTGATGTTGATCCGTCGACTAAACTAAACTAAAACGACTAAACTAAACTTGTGTATGATCATTCATCTCTAGACGGTTATAGTTACACACAAGTCACATACTGTCCGGTTGTTCAGTCTGAAGGTATACAGTTTGTGAACATGTCATTCCACTCCACATATGTGACATGGTCATATACTTATTCTTTGGAAGATAATGTGGTGGTTTTCCCTTGATTTCCACATGTCTACATATGTTAGTGTCGCGGCTTGGTGGGGTTAAGAGGGCTATAGTTTGTATTTAGAGCTCTGCAGTTAGAGTCCTGAAATGAACGCCGTGAAGACCAGCAGCAGCAGCAGCAGCAGCAACAGCAGAAGAAGAAGAAGAAGAAGAAGAAGAAGAAGAAGAAGAAGAAGAAGAAGAAGAAGAAGAAGAAGAAGAAGAAGAAGAAGAAGAAGAAGAAGAAGAGCAGGAGGAGGAGGATCAGGAGGAGATGGAAGGGACGAAGAAGGAGTGTGAGGAGAAAAAGAAAGATGAGAAGAAGGGGGAGAAGGTGGGGGAAGGAGGAGGAGGAGACAACGAAAGAAGAGAAGATGATGAAGGAGGAGAAGAAGAATAAGGATGAAGAGGAGAAGGGGTAGAGAAGGAGGAGGAAAATAAGGGTGAACAAGAAAATGAGGAAGAGAAGGATGAGGAAGAGAAAGAGGGAGAGGAAAGGGAGGAAGAGAAAGAGGGAGAGGAAAGGGAGGAAGAGAAGGAGGAGGAAGAAAAGGAGGTGGAAGAAAAGGAGGTAGAAGATAAGGAGGAAGGGAAGTTGGAGGAAGATAATGAAGCGGAAAGGGAGGAAGAGAAGCGGCAGGAAGGGGAAGAGAAGGAGGAAGAGGAAAATGTGGAGGAGGAGAAGAGGGAAAATGTTATTGACATTTCAGAATTGGCCCAGACGATACGAGGACACAGAATCATGGCCCACTTACAGCGTTGCAGAAATGCCTGCAGGAAATCCGAACGGATCGTCCTAGATTCTGTCAACTTGTCTCTCTATTTTTAGAGTAATCTATATTTTAAAGCTCCCCCAGGAACCCCGTCGCACGTAGTCAGTGAGCCACGTGACAGCTCCGCACGCAACGTGAGATAGCTTTAACTCTGATCTTTTCTTGATGAGTTTCTTGTATGTCCTTTACAGTAGTTTGCTGTCAACTCCAGCGTGTATTAGTTTCTTATGGTTTTCTAGGCTACTTTAATTAAGTAATTAATCATTAATTTATGAACGGCCGATGTCTCAAACCATATAAATAATAAATTAACGCAAAGAGGTCTGCTTACAAATTGCGGATGATTTCGAACATTCGATTCAATGTGTCGGGGAATTGTGAAACTGCGCGTCTTGTCATCCTCTAAGCCACAGCGCCGGTGCTGTTCTTGGTAGCCATTATTTTAACTCTTATACTATGCTAATATAGGGTGTATTTTTAGTGACTGTGCAGTGTTTGAAAATATTGCCGGTCCAAATTTTGTATTCACTCTGTGTAAAGTTCATGCAATATAATAGGTAAATACAAATCTTGCACCGGCAATATTTTCAAACACTGCACAGTCATTAAAAATACACCCTGTATTAGATAAACCTGAGGGCCTAACGACGTTAAAATAATAATTTAATAATAGAAGGAGTTGCATTAACGATTGCCATAGTACGTTATTGGAACAACTAGATGGGAGAGAATGGAGGATTTAATAAACGTATGGTTCGTTTGGTTGGCACAGACTAATCTTAAAATATGTCGCTGTTTGCTGTTCAGCTCTGGTAATGTTTCATTAACGGATTAACGCGTGAACATAACGAAAGAGACCATAAGAAAGAGACCACAAGAAAGAGACCAGCAACATTCTTTGGTCACGTGATGAGAAGATATGCACTGGAACACAGTAACGAATGGAAAGATCAATGGAGAAAAAAAGACTAAGAAAAATGATGCTGAACGTATTGAGATGGTGGCGTGGATGAATGCCATCAGCCGAGTTAACCCAGAACACCAAGAACCGAGATGTGACGACAGACATGAACGATACGCCAATTGGCAGAACGATGATGTTCTTTTTCGTCCGCTCGCTTTAAACTCTAGTGTAGTTCATATATGTGCTGCTTACTACTTTTAGTGCACTGAACTGATTTTTGCGTGTAAATTACCTTTCCTTATTATCGGTGTCCCTCGCCATTAAGCGAACCCACTCCGACTTCTGAGGTACTTGTAATTTACGTCCCAAAGTCAAGAACGAGAAGTCAACATTTTAGTCCAACCGACTGGTGTAGGGTTGAACCCGCTACCTCGGCATCAGCACACAGGATGTTAAAGAACGGGCGCTCTCTTCCACTCGGCCATGCTGACCTAGCACATAATGATGATGATGAAGGTCGCAATCTCTGTCTTTTGTTATTCCTCCTCTTCTATCTTTCGCCCCCCTCCCTTTCCTCTCCCAATGGAATACAGTTATACAACAAGTTCACGCCGTTCTTTTAGACTTGTTTTTGACAGGTTGGGTTTTTCAAAAACAAGTTTCCTACGGTATTGTGGGGCTAGCCTCATGCCAACCCTCCTTTGTCGCCACTTGCGTCACGCATGGTAGGTTAGTGTTATTACTATGAGCTTCCTTATGGGTGATCACTCATCTCTACATAGTTATAGTGTTACTATTTTTTTATGTTGCATATCGCCTTACAGGACGTTGCAGTTAATACCAGCATTTTTCAGCTGCTGTTGATGCACTAAGCAAGTTTTACATTCAGTAGTTTGCCATTGCTTTCTTCTTCTTCTTTGCGTTCATCCGGAGTGTTTTTCAGATGTGATTGCGGTGTGTCTGTTATGCGCCCTTGGGCCGAAACCCGTAGGCCAACACAACCGGCTTTAGCTTGCTTTTTTTTTTGACCAGGTAGCATTCCTAGGAGACTCTAACTGTTTGCGGTACCGTCCACAACCCAGCTGGCCAAATTGGAACGGTCGAAGACAACGGTCGTCCCTCAAAGGAAGGCAGGGACAGTCCATAGCATTTTCCGCCATCCAGGGTGGCTTCCATAATTGCAGGGCCGGCACATAGCGCCCTGGTGCTGGGCTCACCGAGGGAATCGTCACGTCCTGCTCATGGCTGCTTTAATTCCTCACTTCAATATATTGGGCATTTCGTTCGCCCCGGGCCGTTCCCGCACAGACCAGACCGGTCTGCAGTCAATATCCACTCAGCGAGTTTTTCTGACATGTGCTTGTCGTTGTGTCCGTCAGAGCTGTTCCAGACACGTCGGACATTCGGAAAACTACCTAGTCAGAGCTGTTCCGAACAAGAGCGGCATTCGGAAACTAGGTAGTCAGAACTGTTCCTAGCACGAAAGAAATTTCACATCGGACGTTTGTTGCGTTGTGCCTGATTTATTTGCACCCGTAGGCCAGCACATCCGGCTTCAGCAGGCATTTTTACGGGTTAGCCTTCCCGGGGTTTCGAGAGACGTTGACTAGACTGTTTGTGCTGTGGTATCGCCCACATCTCAGCTGGTCACAATGGAACGGTCAACGACAACACGGTAAACCCTCAAGGGAAGGCAGGGGCAGACCATGGGCATTCCCCTGCTATCCAAGGAGGCTTCCATAATTGCAGAGCCGGCACATGTTGCTCTGAGACTGGGCTCACCCGAGGAGTTGCCACGTCCTGCTCATGGCTGCTTTAATTCCTCACTTCCATGTGTTGGGCATTTCGCTTGCCACTAGTCGCTCAAGCACGCACCAGGAACGGTCAGTCTCCGGGCGATATCCACTAGGTAATCTTTCACTTTGGACCACACAATGGATTCGCTAGCCGTGTGTTCCATTTCGTGTTATTGAGACGTTTTTCCACCTTTGTCTAGACTCTCTACGAGGTAGATACAAACATTTTTCGTAACCATTTTGACTGGCTCTTCTTTTACCTTTTCGTACTCGTTCACGGGGTAGACTACATGTGCTGCCGGCTCAGCACCTTACCTCCGTGTAGCAGTGAACGAGAAACGGCCAGGCCCTCTCATCCGGGAATCTCTCATATTCCCCAGCTGAGAGCCTTCGAACAAGTATCAGAACTGGGCATGTAGCGTGCCCAGTATCGCACCTCTATTTTTCGGTGGGTGCGTATCGGCCCGGCTCTCACATCCGAGGGATTATGGCTTAGAGGCGTTCAGCCTAAACCCTCGACAGAGAGCCTTAGAGTATTGTCCGGACCAAGAAATTCTGCCTTCGTGCGCCTGATTTAAACCTTTGACTCCCCTCTGCTGTGTGTCCACCGTGACGAGGTAGAGGGGCTTGTGCGTCCCAATGACCCCAAGAGCTATGCCGACGGTAGCACAGCTACTGGTAGGGCCACCCATGTCGGACAGGTCAAGGGAGAGGGACCAGACGAAGAGACACACAAACCTGCTGCCTTGTAGGTAGACTGGGGACAGTCAAAGGCTAGGGAAAGCACCCCAAATACATGCTTGTCGAAATCGGATGTACTGAGCCACAGGCTTGACAAAGCAGTGCAACGTGAAACCTGCTGCCTTGTAGGTAGACTGGGGACAGTCAAAGGCTAGGGAAAGCATCCCGAATAAATGCTTGTCGAAATCGGATGTACTGAGCCACAGGCTTGACAAAGCAGTGCAACGTAACTTAATTCATGATGTCACAAATCAAAATTAATCGATATGGTGCTAATCCCGTGAAGTCCCATCAGGCGGTGATAGTGCCGGGCCCCCTGCCTCGAGGGGGTCCACCCATGACTACTGGTGGTCACCTTCCCCTGTGCTGTGGAGTCAAGGCACAGAGGAGTAGGTTAAGAGCTATTGACCAAATACCCCGGACACTCAACATACTACAGTGGAATGCCGAAGGAGTTTACAAGAAGAAAGACTCCCTAACACAGCGTCTTCATAAAGATAGAATAGATGTGGCATGCATTCAAGAGACACACCTCAACGCCAATCACAAATTCTCAGTCAGAGGATATCAGGCCACACGTTTCGACCGCGAAGGACACAAAGGAGGAGTTCTAATACTTACACGAAATACAATACCTTGCAGCGAAGTATCTGTGATCTCTGACAACCAAACAGAAATTATAGGTGTTGATATAATGATAAAGGACGTGAAAATAAGAATCTACAATCTGTATAGCCCAGCAGATAAGGACCTTACACTCTCAAACATGAAAATAACTGACACAAACTGCATCATTGTCGGAGACTTTAATAGCCGTTCAGAAAGATGGGGATACCCAGATACTGACAAAAGAGGAGATGAATTGGAGGACTGGGAAATAGACTCAAATCTCCATCTACTCAACAAAGCGGATGACACACCGAGCTTCTACTCCAGAAGATGGCTTACCACTTCTACTCCAGACTTAGCTTTCTGCACAGGAGACATCCTCCACAAAATCGATCGCCATGTGCTGGACCAATTAGCAGGTAGTGACCACAGACCAATCAAGCTTGAAATGAATATGGAGTATGTTCCACAGGAGCAAAAGCCCTTGCCCCGCTGGAATTACAAACGAGCAGTTTGGGACAGATTTGCCATACTAACAGACAAATATTGTGAAAACATAAATACACGATATGGCAACATAAAGCAAATGGTGGAAAGTCTAAACAGAGCGATAATACAGGCAGCCACTGAGTCCATTCCAAGAGGAGCGAGGAAAAATTACAAACCATACTGGACTGAAGAACTACAAAGTTTGGAGGACAAAGTTGAAGATGCCAGGAAGACAGCAGAGAGAGAACAAACAATTGAAGCAAACATCTCTCTCAAAGCCATCTCAGCAAAATATAAAAGAACAGTAAATCAAACAACAAGAGATTGTTGGAGGGAAAAAACAGAAAACCTGAATTTTGACAGGGATGGAAACAAACTATGGAAACTAGTGAAAGCCATGAACAATGAAGGACCTAGAAATAAACAAATAACAATTAAACAAGGAAATGCCTTGCTTACAGGCAAAAAGGCTGCAAATGCACTAATGGAACACTATGCAAATGCAAACCACATTGATATTACAACCGAACAGAAGAAAGCAATCAAAGACAAACAGATACATCATAGAAATACAGAGACAGCAGCAGAATATATGATGGCAAATCTAACAATGGAAGAAATGGAACAGGCAATGATTACCCTAAAAAAGAAGAAATCACCAGGAAAGGATGGAATCACAAATGAAATGCTAATAGGACTAGGCACCAAGGCAAAGAAGAAACTACTAGCAGTCCTAAATAACAGCTGGAAGAGAGGAATAGTCCCACAGGCATGGAAGGAAGCTATACTAATACCAGTCCCAAAGAAAGGAAAAGACCTGGAAGAACCAAATGGCTATCGACCTATCAGTCTACTTAGCTGTGTAGGAAAATTAATGGAACGCATTATCAATGGCAGGCTAACATGGCATCTGGAAGAAAACAAACTCTTAACACCACACCAAGCAGGATTCAGAAAATACAGATCCACTGAAGATCAAATAACCTATATAGCTCAGGAAATAGAGGATGCCTTCCAAGAGAAAAAGCACACACTAGCAGTCTGGATAGATTTAGAAAAAGCATTTGATAAAGTATGGAAGGAAGGACTGAAAGTAAAACTGCAAAACATGCATGTTTGTGGAAAAATGTATAAATGGATCAGCCACTACCTTGAGAACAGAACTGCCAGGACAAAAGTACAAGGACAAACCAGCAAAATGATGCTGCTGGAGCAAGGTGTCCCCCAAGGAGGAGTTCTTTCACCAACATTATTCCTAGCATATATAAACGACATCACGGAAAATTTTCCAGCCAGAGTACACACATCATCCTTTGCAGATGACCTAGCCATATGGACATCTGAAGAATATATTAGTACAGCTAACAGCAGAATACAGCAAGCCCTATTAGCGCTAGAGGACTGGTCAAAATCATGGCTAGTGAAGATAAGTGAGGAGAAAACAACATGCACAGTGTTCTCCCTCTCAACTAAAACTCAGCAACCTAAGCTGGTATTGAATGGAAAAATATTGCGCCATGAAGAAAATCCAAACTATCTAGGAGTCACCTTTGATCGTCGCCTGACATGGAAGACACAGGTTGAGAAAAATCGAACAAGAGCAAGGCAAAGAATGGCAATCATGAAAAAGCTTGCTGGTACAACATGGGGAGCAGATGAGAAAGTTCTCAAGAAGTTATATACTGGGCGGGTGAGGCCAGTACTGGAATATGGCATTGCAGCTTGGGCAACAGCAGCTAAGTCAAACTTTAACAAAATAAGTAGAGTCCAAAATCAAGGAATGCGAATCATAACTGGAAGCCTGAAGACAACGCCTATTAATGAATTAGAAAAGATCACTTGTTTACAACCAATGCAGGATAGAAGAGATAGCAGAGCCCAGCAACAAGCAGAAAAATTTAGAAGATTGACAGACCACCCTATGTACAACAGATTTAATGGTTTTGGAAAGGGAAGACTGAAGCGTAGCAACTTTGTAGAAACTGCAAAACGAAGGATTAGGTCAGATCCTATTCTTAACATATCAACAGTCAAGCCCATACACAATGCACACAAGTTCCCAGCTTGGAGACAGCAGCAACTGCCTGAGATGATAGAAAACATTCCTGGTATTGAGAAAAAGAACACTCAGCATGAAACCGAAAGAAGAGAAATAACCCTAAACTACATAAAAGAACATTACCCAAGCAGGAATTGGACCCATGCATATACAGATGGATCAGCCAAAAATTCAATAGAGAATGGAGGAGGAGGAATTCTCCTAAATTAAAAAAATGGAGCGAAAAAAACACATTCAATGGCAACTGGAAAATTTTCAAGTAACTTCAAAGCGGAGGTAGAGGCTCTGAAAACTGCAGCAGAAATGCTCCTGATGGAGGAAAATAAAGAGAAGCAAATAGCTATCTTCACAGATGCAAAGTCAGCTGTCTCAATACTGAAGAGCAATAACAGCACAGAACTAACTGACCTAAGAGCAGCACTCCATGGTCTATGCCAGAAATCCAAAAAAGTTGTAATACAGTGGATCCCATCACATTGCAGTATACCTGGAAACGAAGAGGCTGACAGACTGGCAAAAGAGGGCGGACGACTACCACAGCCTGACATAGACATAACCTATAATGAGGCAAAGAGGTTGATAAAAAGCACTTATAGAACCAAATGGGAATCAGAGCATCCAGGCCATCAGAAGGATGATGCATATTACAAACTCGACAGAAGAGAACAAGTAGCAATCTTCAGACTCCGCACAGGACACAACAGGCTGAAATACCACTTGTTCAATAAACTAAAGATAGGAGATACCGATGAATGTAATTGTAGAACTGGAAAAATGACAGCAAAACATTTGCTGCAGGATTGCCCAACGTATGCAGAACAGAGAAAGATATTTTGGCCCACACCTGCTTCATTTGAGGACAAGCTCTATGGAGATATCAACAAGCTAAAGTTGACCGCAGATTACTTTAACTATATACAGGTTGACATTTAAAGGTGCATGAAGACCCAGAGGCATGAAATGGAATATTGCTTGGATAGCAAATCCATTACGTGGAAAGTCCAAATCAAAAGCCCATTGTGTGGGCTTCATAAAAGGTGGAAAAGTGTCCTAGTGGCACGAAATGGAATATTGCTTGGATAGCAAATCCATTACGTGGAAAGTCCGAATCAAAAGCCCACTGTGTGGGCTTCATAAAAGGTGGAAAAGTGTCCTAGTGGCACGAAATGGAATATTGCTTGGATAGCAAATCCATTACGTGGAAAGTCTGAATCAAAAGCCCACTGTGTGGGCTTCATAAAAGGTGGAAAAGTGTCCTAGTGGCACGAAATGGAATATTGCTTGGCTAGCAAATCCATTACATGGAAAGTCCGAATCGAAAGCTCACTGTGTGGATGTCATCTGCAGACTGCATACTTCTGGTTTCCGGAAGAACAGCCTATGGTGAACGGAAGGCCCAATATACGGAAGTGAGGCTAAGCAGCCATGTGCAGGACGTGACGATTCCTTGGGTGAGCCCAGTACCAGAGCGCTATGTATCGGCTCTGCAAGTATGGAAGCCTCCTTGGATGGCGGGGAATGCCCATGGTCTGCCCCTGCCTTCCCTTGAGGGCTGACCAGGATCTTTGGCTGTTCTATATGGACCAGCTGGGATGGGGGATAACACCACAACAGTGAGAGTCAAACGTCCTAAGAAACCCCCGGGAAGGTTAACCCGGTCAACAAATGCCCGCAGAAGTCGGATGTGTCGGCCTAACGGCGCAAGAACGCAGCTCTGCTGTAAACAGGCACAACGCAATCACATCCGAAAAAAAACTCCGGATGAACGAAGAAGAAGAAGAAGAAACCTTTGACTGCTATCCTCAGTCTACCTGCAGAGCAGCAGGTTGTGTCTCTCTTAGTCTGGCCCCTATCCCATAGGCTGTCCGATATGTAGTTTTCATCCATCGGCAGGAACATGGGGTCGAAGGGACACGCAAGCTCCCCCACCACGGCAAGGTGGAGACACATCGGGGGAGCATTGCTTTCTGAACGACCGACTCACATACCCCTGTTAAGTTACCAGCGCGGCGCGATCCGCTGCCGAATCTCGTGCAGTTGTTTTCCCGACGTGGATATACGGGACTACGAACAACGACGTTACCCCCTCGGCCAGGGAAACCGGCAGTGTTACTATTACCGTACGTGCTTCCTTGTGTGTGATCATTCATCTCTACAAAGTTATAGTTTTACTATTACGTACTTCCGTATGTGTGATCACTCATCTCTATAAGGTTATAGTTTTACTATTACGTGCTTCCTTGTGTGTGATCATTCATCTCTATAAGGTTATAGTTTTACTATTACGTGCTTCCTTATGTGTGATCATTCATATCTACAAGGTTATAGTTTTACTATTACGTGCATCCTTATGTGTGATCATTCATCTCTATAAGGTTATAGTTTTACTATTACGTGCTTCCTTGTGTGTGATCATTCATCTCTATAAGGTTATAGTTTTACTATTACGTGCTTCCTTGTGTGTGATCATTCATCTCTATAAGGTTATAGTTTTACTATTACGTGCTTCCTTGTTTGTGATCATTCATCTCTATATGATTATAGTGTTACTATTACGTGCTTCCGTATGTGTGATCATTCATCTCTACAAGGTTATAGTGTTACTATTACGTGCTTCCTTGTGTGTGATTATTCATCTCTACATGATTATAGTGTTACTATTACGTGCTTCCGTATGTGTGATCATTCATCTCTACAGGGTTATAGTGTTACTATTACGTGCTTCCTTATGTGTGATCATTCATCTCTACATGGTTATAGTTTGACTATTACGTACTTCCGTATGTGTGATCACTCTTCTCTATAAGGTTATAGTTTTACTATTACGTGCTTCCTTGTGTGCGATCATTCATCTCTATAAGGTTATAGTTTTACTATTACGTGCTTCCTTGTGTGTGATTATTCATCTCTACATGGTTATAGTTTTACTATTACATACTTCCTTATGTGCGATCATTCATCTCTACAAGGTTATAGTCTTACTATTACATACTTCCTTGTGTGTGATCATTCATTGCCACAAATAAGACACAATCATGTCACATACTGTCCGGTTGTTCAGTCTGAAGACGGGTAAGTATAGTTAGTGAACATGTCACTCCATTACTGAAGGGGACATGGTCATTTAACTTATTTACTGGAAGATAATGTAGCGGTTTCTCCTTGATTTCTACATGTCTGCATATTTTAGTATCGTGGCTTGGTAGTGTTAAGACGAGTGAAGTTTGTATTTACAGCTCTGCCGTTAGAGTACTGAAATAGACGCCGACAGGATAAGCAGCAGCTTGAAGGAAGGAACAAGGAAGAAGAAAGAAGGAAGCAGAAAGACGGGAAAAGGAAGAAGAAAGAAGAAGGAAGAAGAAGGGAGAGGAAAGCAGAAGAAGAAGAAGAAGAAGAAGAAGAAGAAGAAGAAGAAGAAGAAGAAGAAGAAGAAGAAGAAGAAGAAGAAGAAGAAGAAGAAGAAGAAGAAGAAGAAGAAGAAGAATGAAGAGAAAGATGGAGTAGGAGGAGGATAAGAAGAAAAAGAAGAAGAAGCTGAAGACGAGGGGTAGAAGAGGGGTTACAAGGAAGAAGAAGAAGAAGAAGAAGACAACTGTAATACCCGATACAACACACTGCTGGAAAGAATGGACTAACCACACATTCCAATAATACCGGAAACGTCTGGTTTGCCGCATACATCCATTGCTAACAACATACTATGCAAGTACAGCAAGACGGCTAATGAGTAAAGAACGCATTTGTTGCAGAAAACAGTCACAAACTCTTCCAGACTAGAGGTCACAAGACCGCAAGGGACATCAAAAGAAGAGGATATAAGGAAGCCAAATTTGTGATCCTTAGAAAATAAAATTCGCTTGTTAATTCGTTCTCTCTAGGGGGGAGGGGGGAGAGAAGGGTGGTGGGAGAGGAAGGGAGGGACAGTTTTTTTTTTTTTTTTTGCGCTCGCTCGCTTTGAACTCAAGAGTAGTCCATACACACTATTTATAGTAGTGACAGACTAAATTGTGCGTGTGGGTTAGCTTTCCCTATTAATAGTGTCCTTCGCCATCAGGCGAACCCACTCCGACTTCAGAGGTACATGTAATTAACGACCCCAAGTCAAGGACGACAGGTCAACAATTTTAGTCCAGTTGTCCGGTGTAGGGGTTGAACTGCTTACCTCGGCATCAGCACAACGGATATTTAAGAACACGCGTTCTTATCCATTCGGCCATGCGGACCTGCAGAGAGATTTGATCTCAGTCTTAGATAGCCACGGCTTTAACCACTGCGTGGCTCCCATCAGAGGCATAGACGGTGATAAAATACAGATGACGTAGCCACTTTGAAAAAGAAGCCTGAAGCCAACACGATGGACAAAGGCTTGCAAACGACACGAATAAAGCAAATTACGCCCCAAAAGGAACATTGCGCAAAATGAACGTACAGACTACCATTTCGGCTGATCGATCAAGAAACACAAAGACATTGAAAGCACACATGAACGACAGTGAAGACTAACTAGCTGACTGATCGCAAGATATGCAGACGAACGTATAGACAGATATAATAATATTACAGTTACGGCACGAGACATCGGTTGATGATTGATCGATAAAAATGTCGCAGGATGATATCAACTCCAAGTTCATTTTCGAAGCAATTTACGTTCAGTAGTTTGCCGCAATGAGAGTTTAGAGAGAACAATAATGGAGGGGTTTATGCCCAAGAAATGAGGAAGAGGAAAGCCAAAGAGAAGAAATGAGGAAGAGGAAAGCCAAAGAGAAGATGGGTGCAGGATGTGACAGATGATCTCCAGATGGGTGTGTCGGATGCGGGACATGTTGCTTATGACCGAGTTTTCATGGAAGATTGTTATGGTAGCGAGGTTCTGCAAAGGACATGCTACTGAATGAATGAATGAATGAGTTTGCCATTTAGACATAAAGTAATCCGATGAACAGAGAGGACAATAGTACAGACAAGATATTGAGTGCGAATCATACTGGCTGGTGGATTGGCATATAATACAAGCAGACATACCAGGCAAACGTGCTGTACAGACAGGATGCAATAAGTCACTATTATTGAATGTCAAAATGAGAGTGCTGTCATGTTATATATATAACATGGTTAGCTAGCCGGTGGGAGAAGAATTAGAGGCAAACCAAGAGAAATGATGTTAGATGGACAGTCACATGTAGGAATACCAAGGACAGGGTTTTGTAGAATCACATGAACGCCTACGCCAGTTTGGCAGGGCACATGATGATGATGATGATGATGATGATGATGATGATGATGATGATGATGAGTGACAATATTAGTTTGTGTAACATCTTTGCTTAAGAGATATGTCCTGGCTTAGCAGTTACAAGATCTGCCAACCCTATAAAGGCTATATAGTACAGTGAGAGAGAGGGAAAAAAAAAGGGGGGGGGGGGACATGTTAACTAATCGACAAATATGGAAACGTATAACAAACAGATGGGCTAATGACTAATGATTACACATACACGGGAAATATACGTAACTGTTTTTTTTTACATGATCAATCAAGATATTTTGTAAGATAACTCACATCAGACGAAGCCAGTCCATAATCCATATTCTTTGGGCATGTCGCCACATCGGGAAAGTTGGAGGGGTGGGGAGGCAGGGGGAGACCACGAGCTAGATATCATGACATGGAGGAACAACGGTATCATAACTGAGTGGTGATACACGAACCATGAGAAAGGATGCTGAACTTTGATATCGTGGCATGAAAGAACATTGTATCGTTACCGATTGGCTGTGCAAAAACCCTGAGACAGAATGCTGAACTTAGATATCGTGGCATGGGGGAACTTGGTTTCATAAATGATTTGCAGTACACGAGACAAAAGGCTGCGGAAAGACATGATCATCAACGCATTTCGACACGGACTATAAAAAGACGAAGATTGACCCAAATAAAGACAGATAAGATAAACCGACAGACGAATAGGCAAGAAAGCAGGCAGACTAACTAACAGAATTAGAGGCAAACAGAAGGTCAAGCAGACAAATAAGATAAGAGTATACATACGGAATAAGAAATGCAAAAGCTTTGCTTTCGTTTTATTGAATCAATGGCTTTTAAAACACAACAAATTTATATAAAAATAAACAAGTATTGATTAACATTCACAACACTAGGAAAAGACAGACGTGCTGACTATGCAGCTGTCACACTGCCATATTAATAAAAGCATTGTAAAAATAGTTGCATTACCATATCACAAATTCAGTATGGTACAACAGCATTAGATATATAAATCATTTACAACATACTTACCTACAATTAGAATAATCCATTTTTGTTTACTTTCTGGCAACAAACACAACTATTAAACCGCTCTCTTTTCGATACGTTTGGTTGTTTATTTTACTTCAGCTGTAAAAGTATACTATTATTAATTCAGTCTTAATTTATTCCATGCTTTTTCTAGACATATTTCTCGTCTGCCCGCTCAGCGGATCGAGAAAGTACTGGGGGGAGATTTCGACTTCCAAGCAACTGAACAAGTCAGCAAATATCGACGGCCTCTTTGTTCATTGAAAATAATTTCCCTTGGTGCCCGCCGGCTGAAAACGCGCCCTACCACCAACTTGTTGCGCTTTCTCTCTAGTCGGCCGACGGAGCGAAACGGGAAGTCTCATAGACCCCTATCCCTCTGTCCCTATCTCCGGAGTCTCCCCCCCCCCCCCCCCCACGAATGCTCTGTACAAACCCCCACGACAGAAGGAAGATCTAAGGCATGACCACTTTAAACCAAATGTGAAACGACGCGGGGGGAAACGCGATCTGCAAACAGGGCAGACGTTGTCTGCACATCCCCGCGTTAAGCCGTCCAGGCATTTTATTTTGATTTCCCCCTCTTAACAGTTCTGGCTTAAAACCAAGACCGCTGTTAGATTTTTGCGGGGGAGACGAGCCCTTCCATGTTTGGTGAACCCGAATAACCTCGCCAAATCGAATTTTATTGATATTTTCTGTTGGCCTTCAGATTTCAAACAGTACACAGCGATAAGCCAGGAATGGGGCAGATCATAAACACTTGTTTTGGATTTAAGTGTCGTGTTTCGGTCGGAATTCGGCAAAAGAAGTACTATATCAGATAGTGAATGTATTGCGGTCTCTAAAACTAAATTTCTTTTTTTCGCATATCCTATTTCAGGACATCGCTGTCAACACCAGCATTTTACCGCTGTTGTTAATTTCTTGGCAAGATTACGCTCAGTAGTTTGTCATTGCTTTCTGAGCGGCCGGCTCACAAACCCCGTAAGTAACAGGCGCGGCAGGAACCGCTACCGATTCTCGCGCAGCTGAGTTTGCTCACGTGGATAAACAGGATTACAGAGAAAGTCGCTAACTCATAGGCCAGGGAAACCGGCAAAAATTAGCGTGGGATATTAACGTAGCTTGCTCATATACCGCATGCCAGATGGACACTAAAGTGTCGCTATTGCACGCTTGCCTTTTAGATGGCGTAATACATTCTGATCAATAACGGGCTGTCAACTGCAGTGAGAAAAAGAGTGTCGAAGTGCCATATAAAACCGGTACTGTTATAGCAGTAACAGCATGGTAAACACGGACCAGCTGAGAAATATCTAATGGCAGTAGAAATGTGGTGTCTGGGACAATGCAAGGAATACCACAGACGGATAGAAAAACAAATGGGACTGTTCTTTGAGAAACAAATGAAAACCATAATATGATTTGAAAAATTGGACGTTGAACAGTCATGTTTTCCGTGGTATTTTTGAGTAGATATACACCAGAAGCCGGTCTCCCTGGCCACGGCTTGAACGACATTGTTCGTAATCCCGTATATTCACGTGGGGGAAAACAGCTGTGGTAGATTCGGCAGTGGATCGCGCCGCGCTGGTAACTTACGGGGGTATGTGAGCCGGTCGTTCAGAAAGCAATGGCACACTACTGAACGTAAAACCTTGCCTAGTACATCAACAGCAGCTGAAAAATGCTTGTGTTGACTGCAACGTCCTGTAAGGGATACGCAACATTAAAAAACAAACAAAAAAATACACCAGAAAACATATCGACAACTAGCAAAATTGGTGGGGGGAAGGGTGGGGGGAATCAAATAGAAGGCTGAGAAATGCTTGCTTGCTTGCTTGCTTGTGTTCGCTGGCTGTGAACTCCAGCGTGAAGTCATGCATGTCGGATAAAGACATCCTGTTGTCCAACATCAGAGTGATGTCATACAGGACCTGAGGTTTGCGTGAGTATCCGTTCTCCCATGTCTGGCTTATTGATGTGCAGACTGGTGGTTCCTCGCCGTGCAGGCAGACACTCTCCGACTTCGGAGGAAGGCTGAGAAATAAATGCATGGATGGTTTGACTACTTGGTATAACCGGAAACAGAACACAGATCTAGTGACTGCGGCTTCCATCGACGATGAACTTATTTTCCGTGACGGACTTTTGTGTTGACAGTCTGGCAGCGGCATTATGCACAGTGTACCTGTGCAGGCTGTTGGTTTGTCGAGACTTATGTCTGTTCCACTTTTCACACGGGGTAGCGAGGAGCATTTTGTGTGATATTCACTGGCACAGGACATGATAATGCCATGAAGTTGGAGCCGCAACTAACTAAGAACATAGACCTGATCCAGAACTGGCGATCGTGTGAGTCGGCGACCGTGATCGTTCACGCTTACCGGCACGGGACATGATAAATGAATGAAGGTGGGCATATTCCAAGGGATATTCCTAATGGGCATCGGGCACACAGTAAAAGAAACATCTGACAGCTAGTTTTGATTCAAAGATTTTTTTCTTATGTTGCATATCCCTTATAGAACGCTGCAGTCAACACCAGCATTTTTCAGCTGCTGTTGATGTACTAGGCAAGTTTTACGTTCAGTAGTTTGCCATTGCTTCCTGAACGACCGGCTCCCATACCAACACGTTATAACACAACGCGACACGGTCTGCTGCACAAATCGGTCGCAGCTGAGTTTCGAACGCCTGGTAAGCGGCTCACGAACCGCGTTCGCAAGCCTCTGGCCACGGAGGCCGGAGATTCAAAGATACGAGTCAAGAAAATTGTGGGGATAGACAACCTGTTTTGGGGGAGGGGGTAGAGAAAGGGGGCTGCTTCACATAACACGTGTAGATGTAATGCAATGAATCACACCGAACTCAGCGAAAGGATACTTCGTCAACAAGTAGATGAGAAAAGAACCCGTCGAAGGAAACGCCAGGCAGAGCGGCTGCAGATCCTTGCTCACTGGATAAAGCAAAGCAACACCGTATGACTATTTCGGTCTCCATTTGAAGTCAAACTAACGAAATACAAATAATATCGAGATGACTGCTGCTCTCTTTTGATTCACTTGTACCGACGTTTGAAGGTGTGCACGAAAGAAATAAGAAGAAGAAATAGACATATAATATATATTATGCTAGCCTCGTGGGGCCGACACACCGGAAGTTCCCGGCGTCTTCAATTGGTAGGCACATTGTCGAAAATGGCCATATGGTGGACAGAGATACTGCCTTTCGCGTGTTGTTTAACACACAAAATACTCGCTTGTTAAAGTTTGCAGAAGCAATAATGATCAATCAATGCAAGCCAGAATTGTGCAAACAGAAAGACATGTTAGTCAGCTTAAAATTACCGTGGTAGATAATTGACATTACTGTGCGAATATGTGTATATTTCAACTTGAAGGATTTATCTAGTTAATTCACGTAAGTTGTGTGATTTCTGCAGTATGTACCTGACGAGATGCAACGAAATATGCCAGGCAATAAATCGTGCAATCTATTGTTTGTGTCTTCGTTATTCAAATAGAATAAACATATAATCGATAGGAGGTTACGCTGACCATGTTATAGGAGAGGATTCGACGACTACACTAATAGTTCACTAAGAGGGGTAAAGACAATCCACCTATTCCCCCGGGAATTTAGACCTACACATTATGCTGGTCCTAGCACTTCAGGCTCATGGCAGGTCCTGTTACGAGTCTTTTTTTTTTTTTTTTTAAAGAAATGTGAACAATAACTTCCTCTCTACGCTGCCTGCCTTCTTCGTCGTCATTCTCTCCCAAACGATTCCTATAACATGCTTTAAATGTTCGGTACCCATCGGTTTGGTAGACAACAAAGTCAAACAGACTAGCATGGATTCGTGTTGTTAGAAGACACGCGAAAAGCAGTGGATAACTAAAGACACGCGAAAAGCAGTGGATAACTAAAGACACGCGAAAAGCAGTGGATAACTAAAGACACACTAAACGCAAGGGAACTGCGAAGCAATAATGCACTGAATTATACGTCTTCTGGTAGGTAGCTGGTGTTGCATTGGCGTTGTTTCACCGCCAAGACTCAATCAGATGTAACAACCGGATGTAACAGCGGGATACTGTGGCGGCAACAGTTCACGCTTGCGTTGCTCATGCTGGGGTCGCATCGGGATATCGTACAGGAAACATCCCATGCTCTTTCGACTGTGACAACAACAGCGCATGCTCATGAGGATTGGGGGTACTTGGGGGTAGGAATAGAGAGCGCTTTGGTCGCCTTGCTGTAAAGATCTAGGAATACGGCGTTGAAAATTCTACAGTAGTGTCCACTACCTCCACCCCACCACACAGTTAGTGAT
Source organism: Cepaea hortensis (assembly GCA_963921405.1). Lineage (NCBI taxonomy): Eukaryota > Metazoa > Mollusca > Gastropoda > Stylommatophora > Helicidae > Cepaea > Cepaea hortensis. The sequence goes on from OY992889.1 coordinate 38,656,357, forward strand.
ATATGCTCTCCATGGGTAGTGGAAAGATTGTCCCTCAAAGGATGGTGGAAAGATAAAGGTAGTCTTTGGTGGTGGTGAGATGCATGTCCTCCAGGGTAGTGGATAGATACAGGTCCTCTAGGGTGGTGGTGAGATATATGTCCTCTAGGGTGGTGCAGAGATATAGGTCCTCTATGGTTGTCGAGAGATATAAGTCCTCTAGGTGGTGGAGAGATATAGGTCTTCTAGGGTGGTGGAGAGATAATGTCATCTAAGGTGGTGGAGAGATACATGTCATATATGGTGGTGGAGAGATAGGTCCTCTAGGTTGATGGAGAGATATAGGTCCTCTAGGGTGGTGGAGAGATATTGGTCGTCTAGGGTGGTGGAGAGATATTGGTCCTCTAGGGTGGTGGAGAGATACATGTCCTCTAGGGTGGTGGAGAGATATAGGTCCTCTAGGGTGGTGGAGAGATACATGTCCTCTATGGTGGTGGAGAGATATAGGTCATCTATGGTGGTGGAGAGATATAGGTCCTCTATGGTGGTGGAGAGATATAGGTCCTCTATGGTGGTGGAGAGATATAGGTCATCTATGGTGGTGGAGAGATATAGGTCATCTATGGTGGTGGAGAGATATAGGTCCTCTATGGTGGTGGAGAGATATAGGTCATCTATGGTGGTGGAGAGATATAGGTCCTCTATGGTGGTGGAGAGATATAGGTCATCTATGGTGGTGGAGAGATATAGGTCATCTATGGTGGTGGAGAGATATAGGTCCTCTATGGTGGTGGAGAGATATAGGTCCTCTATGGTGGTGGAGAGATATAGGTCCTCTATGGTGGTGGAGAGATATAGGTCATCTATGGTGGTGGAGAGATATAGGTCCTCTATGGTGGTGGAGAGATATAGGTCATCTATGGTGGTGGAGAGATATAGGTCCTCTATGGTGGTGGAGAGATATAGGTCATCTATGGTGGTGGAGAGATATAGGTCATCTATGGTGGTGGAGAGATATAGGTCCTCTATGGTGGTGGAGAGATATAGGTCATCTATGGTGGTGGAGAGATACATGTCCTCTATGGTGGTGGAGAGATATAGGTCCTCTAGGGTGGTGGAGAGATACATGTCCTCTATGGTGGTGGAGAGACATAGGTCATCTATGGTGGTGGAGAGATATAGGTCCTCTATGGTGGTGGAGAGATATAGGTCATCTATGGTGGTGGAGAGATATAGGTCCTCTATGGTGGTGGAGAGATATAGGTCATCTATGGTGGTGGAGAGATACATGTCCTCTAGGGTGGTGGAAAGATATTGGTCCTCTAGGGTGGTGGAGAGATACATGTCCTCTAGGGTGGTGGAGAGATATAGGTCCTCTAGGATGGTGGAGAGATACATGTCCTCTATGGTGGTGGAGAGATACATGTCCTCTAGGGTGGTGGAGAGATATTGGTCCTCTAGGGTGGTGGAGAGATACATGTCCTCTAGGGTGGTGGAGAGATATAGGTCCTCTAGGGTGGTGGAGAGATATAGGTCCTCTAGGGTGGTGGAGAGATACATGTCCTCTATGGTGGTGGAGAGATATTGGTCCTCTAGGGTGGTGGAGAGATACATGTCCTCTAGGGTGGTGGAGAGATATAGGTCCTCTAGGGTGGTGGAGAGATACATGTCCTCTATGGTGGTGGAGAGATATAGGTCCTCTATGGTGGTGGAGAGATACATGTCATCTATGGTGGTGGAGAGATACATGTCCTCTATGGTGGTGGAGAGATATAGGTCCTCTAGGGTGGTGGAAAGATATAGGTCCTCTAGGGTGGTGGAGAGATACATGTCCTCTAGGGTGGTGGAGAGATACATGTCCTCTAGGGTGGTGGAGAGATATTGGTCCTCTAGGGTGGTGGAGAGATATAGGTCCTCTAGGGTGGTGGAGAGATACATGTCCTCTATGGTGGTGGGGAGATATAGGTCATCTATGGTGGTGGAGATATACATGTCCTCTATGGTGGTGGAGAGATATAGGTCCTCTAGGGTGGTGGAGAGATATAGGTCCTCTATGGTGGTGGAGAGATACATGTCCTCTAGGGTGGTGGAGAGATATTGGTCCTCTAGGGTGGTGGAGAGATATAGGTCCTCTAGGGTGGTGGAGAGATACATGTCCTCTATGGTGGTGGAGAGATATAGGTCATCTATGGTGGTGGAGAGATACATGTCCTCTATGGTGGTGGAGAGATATAGGTCATCTATGGTGGTGGAGTGATACATGTCCTCTATGGTGGTGGAGAGATATAGGTCCTCTAGGGTGTTGGAGAGATATAGGTCCTCTAAGGTGGTGGAGAGATATTGGTCCTCTAGGGTGGTGGAGAGATACATGTCCTCTAGGGTGGTGGAGAGATACATGTCCTCTATGGTGGTGGAGAGATATAGATCATCTAGGGTAGTGGAGAGATATATGTCCTCTATGGTGGTGGAGAGATATAGGTCATCTAGGGTGGTGGAGAGATATTGGTCCTCTATGGTGGTGGAGAGATATAGGTCCTCTAGGGTGGTGGAGAGATACATGTCTTCTAGGGTGGTGGAGAGATACATGTCCTCTAGGGTGGTGGAGAGATATTGGTCCTCTAGCGTGGTGGAGATATATAGGCCCTCTAGGGTGGTGGAGAGATAATGTCCTCTAGGTTGGTGGAGAGATTCATGTCCTCTAGGGTAGTGCAGAGATATTGGTCCTCTAGGGCGATGGAGAGATATAGGTCCTCTAGGGTGGTTGAGAGATACATGTCCTCTAGGGTGGTGGAGAGTTACATGTCCTCTGGGGTGGTGCAGAGATATTGGTCCTCTAGGGCGATGGAGAGATATAGGTCCTCTAGGGTGGTTGAGAGATACATGTCCTCTAGGGTGGTGGAGAGTTACATGTCCTCTGGGGTGGTGGAGAGATCGTGCACTCTAGGGTGGTGGAGAGATACATGTCCTCTGGGGTGGTGGAGAGATACATTCCTCTAGGGTAGTGCAGAGATATAGGTCCTCTATGGTGGTGGAAAGAGATACATGTCCTCTAGGGTGGTGGAGAGATACGTGTCCTCTATGATGGTGAAGAGATACATGTCCTCTAGGGTGATAGAGAGGCACATGTTCTCTAGGGTGGTGTAGAGATACATGTCCTCTGGGGTAGTGGAGAGATACATATCCTCTAGGGTGGTGGAGAGATGTAGGTCTTCTAGGGTGGTACAGAGATATAGGTCCTCTATGGTGATGGAGAGATAGATGTCCTCTAGGGTGGTGAAGAGATAATGTCCTCTAGGGTGATAGAGAGGTACAAGTCCTTTAGGGTGGTGGAGAGATACATGTCCTCTATGATGGTGAAGAGATACATGTCCTCTGGGATGGTGGAGAGATACGTGTCCTCTAGGATGGTGGAGGAGATACATGTCCTCAAGGATTGTGGAGAGATACATGTCCTCTAGGATGATGGAGAGGTACATGTCCTCGAGGATAGTGAAGAGGTACAGGTTCTCTGGAATGTGCGGATTAATTCAGGGGCACGGTGAGTCGTTTTAATATCAACGCAAGCAAGTAGGCAGAGGGCCGGATGAACGTATCTGTTGACCCAACAAATGGCAATCCAGTGATCGACCATCCCACCAACCGAATGACCGACACTGGCAGGCAGGCAGAGACAGTGAAGGTCCCTTCTAAATGCCTGGAGATGTATCGGGGTTTATGTAGCTGGCCCTATATTGTTATATGCCAATCGGCACTCGATACGTAATGTGGTCAATATCAAGTAGGCTGCCTTTATTTCCCATGACATGACCTGCTATCCATTTTAATCTGCGTAAACCCGGTTAATTTACCACACTAAAAGATCGCCTCGATCAAGATTCCAACCTATTATCGACCACCAGAACGGTTGGCAAGCATGCTATTTACTGGGCGACAGTGGCTGCCATAGGAAGCAAGACTTATGTTGTAAAACTGACATTTTTAACACTGAAATCGTTTAAACCTCTGGGGCAGGGGAGATATTATGAGCGTTTTTTGTGAATGAAAATAAGGGACAAAACTTGGGCTTCATTTCCAGCGAGGGGGAGTGACAGATAAGGGTGTACTGGGGCATTGGCGTTGATAAATGTAATGCTGTACTATAATAGGAGAGTTCAGAACACGCTAGGGGTCGACACAGTCTTGTTTGATCAAGGGAGACACCCTGGCGTTTGAAAGGAGATCCAAACGACAGGTGCAAGGACAACGTCTGCACGCGAAGCTGAAAGACACACACACACACATTCACACATCCGTATGCTGATATATGCACACTGACCACCCCCGCTAACACCCAGTTTGGTTTTAAATGAGGCAGGTGGAAAAGGGAGAAGAATGGAGTTTTTTGTGTTCAACATTATAATGAAACGAATGTCGCTGACAGCCCATATTAGTCTGTATTGCAAAGCTAGCACTTTGCAGATCTGGGAACACTTGTTTTGTCCCAAACACCTGTTACTGTAGACGGCTGTGTGGTTTATCATCATCAAGTGTCATCTTGGCTTTGACTGTTGGTTGTAGTCAGAGGCGTTGCCAAGTAGGAAAGTTAGGAGAGTGAGCATATAAACGCTTGCGTTCGACAACTCAAGGTAAACGCCCAGCGTAACTTATCGCACAAGTTAACTAGAAGTGTTTCCAAATACCAGTGTCCCTCGCCATCAGGCGAACCTGCTCCGACTTGTGTGGTACTTGTAATTTACGTCCCCAAGTCAAGGACGAGAAGTCAACATTTTAGTCCCAATTGACCTGCGTAGGGGTTGAACCCGCTACCTCGGCATCAGCACACCGGAATTTTAAGAGCCAGGGCTCTAATATATTCGGTCAAGCTGGCCTCCATATGTTCCAGCAACATACAGCTGGGACTGAATTAAGTCAGGATTGGATACAAGCCAGACAGATAGTTACCTTTCGGCTTCTACCATTGGTGCAGAGAGGAACAATACCAAGTGGTCTTTGTATCCGGTAATAGGCACACATAAACTCTCTCTCTCTCTCTCTCTCTCTCTCTCTCTCTCTCGTTCACACACACACACACACCACACACACACTGTCTGTATCTATGGGAGAAGGTCAGCTCTCTGCAGTGCTTGCACCAAAGAGATGTCACTTTCGTTAATTGGTTCCGTCTGCCTTTCTGGTTAATTTCAACGTGTATTGACATACTCGGCGCTCGTGAGGCGTTATGTCCCCAGAGGAGATTCCGTGTTCAGAGAATGTACTACCCACAGGTGAGCACTTCACGTGTATGCGTAGTAAACAAAGGTGTGAGGGATAAAGGGCTGAGGAAACGATACTGGAAAGGGGCGAGAGATGAAGAGAAGGGGTGAAGATAGATAGATCGACCGACCGTTCGGTAGACACGCACACCCACGCCAGGGCGCGAGCGCGCACACACATACCGGGTGTCTGTAAAGTCTCAATACATTTTGTATGTAGAACAAATTTGAAAAATGAAGTACATGACTTCATATTAGTTAGTTAGTTAGTCGCAGTTCCAACTTCACAGCAACGGGTCGTCCCCATTATGCTCCATTCCTGTGCCAGTGAATATCACACAAAATGCTCCCCACTGCCCAATGTGAAAAGTGGAAAAGACAGGAGTCTCGACAAATAACAGCCCGCACAGATACACTGTGCATAATGCCGCCACCAGAATGTCAACACAATAGTCCCCCACAAAGCACCCAGTTCATTTCTGATGGAATCGGCAGTCATTTTCCCATCTGGATGTTTCCTAGATGTTCACCCACACAGTCCACGAAATACAGTTCATCGTCAATGGCAGTGGCAGTCAACCAGAAGCCCAGCAGCCACGCATTTCTGCATAAGGCAAAAACCGGTCAACTCTGGGACATAGCCATCTGCCATCGCTCCGAACATGCAGTCATGTTCCAAAAGACCTTGGGCAGATTCAAAAGCATTTCACACGAAACTCACAGCTCACAGTGTCGCGCCACGCACTCACTCAGTAGCAGGGCGACGGAACCATCAAGCCTCCTTAGTCGCCTCTTACGACATGCGTGGTAGGCTGCAGTGTTGCTATTCTTTGCTTCCCTTATGGGCCCCGGCAACACACGGGAATGACTTCATATATTTCGTTTTTCAAATTTGTTCTACATACAAAGTGTAGTGACAATTTACAAACACCCGGTATATGGACAGAGAGACGGGCGGGTAAAAGGCAAGTATATAGGCAGATATAAATAATTAGTCGAATCCATTAGCCACATTTCGTGTTGGGCATCAGCCTGCTTACCCGTGTGTTATCGGGACCCATAAAGACATCAACGAATAGTAACAATAACCCACCTTGCATGCCATAAGAGGCGACCAAAGAGGGTTGGCTACCTCATCAGGTAGAAAACTGTCTGCATAACCTAACCAATCATGAACAAGTCTACAATGGGCGAGACTTGGTTGGGGACCTCTGCTTCACTGAGAGATGATAGGAAGAATAAGAAGAATCAAGTCGATGGCAACCACTCCCACTTTCGGCACTTGTGTTTAGTTAGTTAGTCCCGGTTTCAAATTCACGTCAAAGTGTCGCCCAATTATGCTCCCATCCTGTGTCAGTGAATATCACAAAACAAATGCTCCTCACGGCCATAGGTGAAAAGTTGGACAGGCGTCTCAATAAACCAACATCTTGTATTTGGTTGAGTTGAGTCAAGAACCTATATAATAGCACTTGGGGCATTCCCATATGTGCTTAGTCATCTTCAACAGCCAGCGAAGAGCCCCGATACTAATGGTACTGGTTGCATTATGATTATATGTACATCTGGTCCTTCCTGGCTCCCCTGTCGCACCATTCTTTCCAGGCTATGATGATTTATCTGTTCTTGTACAGTGTGCACATCATTATCGTATACGCTGTGAATATCATTATCGTATACACTATGTGTGTTATTTATTATGTTTGGAATGGCGTCTTCTGTTAGCGTATTTCC
>OY992889.1:38668321-38690821 GCA_963921405.1 Cepaea hortensis
GGGTTCCAAACTGGGGCTCATTGGACTTGCTGACGACTGGCTGGATTTTGTGGCTAAAGTTTTTATACAGGACAAGACAGCCATCTCTGAGTAAACAATCCTTCGTCGCCTCTGACGACCTGTATGGTAGGTTACAGAGTGGTACTGCTCTGTGCTCCACTTAATGCTCACGGTAACAAATGGGCGGCACCACCTTATTCGCTTCTTGAGGCATGCTTGGTATTTTGCAGTTGTTATATTCTTTGCTTCCCTTAGGGTCTAGTCAAATCCCCCTTAGTTAACTTTTACGACATGTTTGGTAGGTTGCAGGGGTTATATACTTTGCTTCCCTTAGGGTCTAGTCCAGGGGTGGCCAACCATTTCAGCAGGCGGGCCAAATTTCAGAAATAATATTTCCTGCCGGGCCACGCAACTAATTTTTTGTGTGTGTGTTAAATTAAAGTAAACAAGCAAGCGTGCTACAGCTTCGACCACATCGTCGTTTCCCACTCCGCGGGCCCCAACATAACTACCGGCGGGCCGCATGCGGCCCGCGGGCCTCGTGTTGGCCACCCCTGGTCTAGTCGAATCCCCCTTAGTTAACTTTTACGACATGCTCGGTAGGTTGCAGTGGTTATATACTTTGCTAAGGAAGATAGAGATGTGGTTGGTCCGAATACAGTGGTTATTGTCTCTGGAGCGGTCATGGCTGGCAAAGATTAGTTTCCTTTTCATGCCAGGGCATGCGGGTGTAAAAGGAAATGAGCAGGCTGACAGGCGTACAGGTAAGACTACTGTGGAGCGCAACGGGCCATGGACCAGGCTGATATACTGAATAGTCGACTAGAAGTAAGTCGTTTGCGAGAACCAAGTGATGACTGAATCTACAACCATGGTCAGTCTGCCCAGTTATCAGTTATTAGTTGGGGTATCTTCATTGCACTCCGGACATGTCCATAGGTGCTCAGATCCTTCTCCCCCTCCCCCCCCCCCCCAGCATATGCATCAGCGTCCGGTGGCTAATAGTGCCAGTTCTGTGTTGGTTGACGAGGCGCTTTGTTTTCCCGATGTACCTCTCGCGTCTGGCTGTGCCGATTCTTACTCCCAGGTCTTTCATCCTGGACAGCAATGTGGAATCATTGACGTCAAAATCCTCTGTTCACGCCAAATCTTTAAGGACGTTAATAACATCGGCACGATCCATGGGTTGGCCATCTACAGGGGGTGCAGAGCCAGCCAGTTTGTCAGCTCGTTCATTTCCCTCGACTTCCGCATGTCCCGGGACGAAGATGAAGGTGACTTTACGGACAACAGACTTCCGCAGCGATTCAGTCCACTGTCTACGTACAGATCCAGCTTCGACCTTCTGAATCATGCTCATTGAATCACTTAGTACACACACGTTGGTATAATGCTGTGATTCCAGCCATATGAAAGCCTGTGTAACTGCCATCACCTCCATCGTCATGCTGCTCGTGGTCATAGAGTGGGCACAACTGGATTCTTGAACGGTTCGGCCCTCTGAACGGGCTGTAAATGCCCACGCACTTCTCTGCTGCTTTACAACAGATCCATCTGTATAGATGAGCACTTCGGGGCTATCTGAGTGTTCATAGATGAGCGCGTTAACCTCTGCATTGACAGCGGCATGGTTCTGCTCTCTGCACCGTCTGTCGAGTGTGATAATGCAGGAGAAAGTGCACTTAAAAGCTGGAGGCACCGGCACCCATTCCTTGCCGGGGTTGATACTGGTAAGACTGCAGACCTGTCTGACGACATCTTCCGCCAGACCCATCCATGATTTGCCCCTCTTTAGCCTGTCACCCTTTTCTCTGAATATAGCGTCATGCAGAGGGTGCTGCTCATCTGCACTTATTTTTAAGTATGCACGAGCTCTCCAGATCTTGATCCTGTGTTCCATTGTCGGGAAGTCAAGGAGGTATCTCATTGCTACACAGCTCGTGTCTCTCGTGCAGCCCAAAATGATGCGCATGGCTTCGTTTTGTACCTTTTCGAGTCTTCCAATCTGTGTAGGGCTGACAGTGAGGATGGCCAGGGCATACTCGATGCGTGAAAGTACAAGTCCTTGGAACAGAAGTATTAGCAGTCTTTGCTCGATATTGGCAGTCGCCATGACTCTCATTGCTGACAAACCTTTTCGAGCCTTCGTTATGACATAATCGACATGATCTCTGAAGGACAGGCTACGATCAAGCCTCACGCCAAGATATGTCATTGACTGGGTTCTACTCAAACTGCTCCCATCCATTCTTACTGCCGGCAGGTCTGTTTTCACAATGTGGTTGTTTAGTGAGAACCATGTAACCGTTGCCTTTGCAGGGTTGACAAGGGTATCGGCTTCAGCACACCAATGAGGAAATTCGATCTAGTTCGCCCTGCATATCATTGGCAATCGCCTGTCTATCTCGACCCTGTCGATACACGAGGATGTCGTCAACGAATGACAGAGTCCTACCCCTCCCGTCCAACTGTTGTTCAGTGATCGGCACCGTATACACGTTGAATAGTACTGGTGACAGTGGTGAACCCTGCGGCAATCCTGGACATATCGTTGTCGGCTCAGAAGACCAACTCCCGCATCTTAGCACCATCTTCCTTTGGAGCAGAACTGCAGCTATCCATCGTACAAGGTGAGGGTGCACTTTCAGTCTGAGGAGGGTTTGCATCAAGTGCTCGAAAGATACTCTGTTATATGCGTCCTCTAAGTCTATGGCGGCCGCACATGTCTCTTCTCTGACCTGAAATCCTTCGTAAACATCTTGAGCAAAGACCGCCGCATTCAGCCATGACTCTTTGTTGCGTCTGTATCCTCCAAGTGTGGGCGGGAAGCAGCCGAGCTGTTCCAAGTCCCAAGCAAGTCTGTGTGCTACAATTTTCTCCAGTAGCTTGCCAACAGTATTCTGCATCGTAATGATTCTGTAGCCGCTTATCTTGGAATGGTCTTTGTTCGGTTTTGGCAGCGGCAGCAAGTAGCTGTGTAGCCATTCTTCTTTGACCTGACCCCTCTGGATACTGGTGTTGAATTCTCTGACCAGTTCTTCTATGTCATCATCTGATATCACCAGTAGGTCACCATATCGGATGCCGTCTGGGCCTGGGGCGGTGTTAGGTGATTTCTTGAGCATCGCACGCAATATCTCAGCTGTGATTGTCCATTCTTCGTCTGTCCCGATCCCCTCGCACAACTGAGAGAGTGTCGTTGTGGTCCTCTGTCTGGCGGGCTCGTCTTTCTGGTCAGTCTGTTCTATGTAGCGTGCAAGAAGGGCCTTACCTTTATCTGCATCCGACTTTTTCCATGCGAGGTCTGTGCCTTGAAAGTCTGGAATACCCCTACGTTGTGCAGCACCGTTCATGCTCTTGTGGAAGCGCCAGCATGTCGTAAGAGATCGCTCGGAGCACACCTTCCTGCAGAACTCGTCCCATTTCTCGGCCTTGGCCTGTTTGGCGCAGGATTTGAAAAAAGTCGTCGTCCTATCGACCTCAGTCTTCAGGTTCGCCAATTCAACCTGTGGCATGTTAGCCTTTCTGGCCTTTTGCGCCAAACAAGAACACATAACTTTTTCTTGTAGTCAGGCGCCGTCGTCTTTTGGAGATGACAGGTTCGAATGCCGGTTGGTTACTATAGCTTCCAATTTTTATGTTGTCTAGTGCGTCCTCTATAGTGCGTTCACAAATCCCCCCCACCCACCCACCCACCCTCTCTCTCTCTCTCTCTCTCTCTCTCTCTCTCTCTCTCTCTCTCTCTCTCTCTCTCTCTCTCTGGTATAAAAATCCATAACGACGTAACCAACTGAGGGGGAAACGATGAGATTTAACATATAACCTTATTATGTCCACCCAACAAAAAACATTTTTGTTATGGAGATTGTACAGCAGATCTCTATGTTTGTTTATATGCGGTATATAATTTGCCTGCATTCGTCTCCAGTCGTCTTGACGTATCTTGCCACTGCACTCGGACGAGAGAGTAAGATCGACGAATAGTGCAAATCTTCCTCACTTTAATCGAATTCATCGCGCAAGTCATTCTTCATCCAACTTCATGCTTGTATATCACCTTTAACCCCTGTGGCGATGGGCTAGTGGCGAAGCGGCAGGTGTGGGTACGCTGCAGCCGTAGTCGCAGACCTGCACACGAGCAGCTCAGGCCATATGGTCGGCTTCTACTGACCGGAGCAGCAGTGGGATTCGGCAGCCTCCTGAGCGACTGAGCAGCCCTCTATAGGAACACACTGCTCACCTCCATAGCATGAGGAAGGAGCTAGAAAAGGTGCCCTAAACATTGTCTGCTCTATCATTACCTAACCAGCTAGCCGCGGTTGGTGGGTATACTGCGGTCGTCATACAAACAAAGTAAAAACAGGTAAAGCTTAAAGAGCAATCCATATTCCCTTGACAATCGGAACTTGGAATGTACACACCCTGTTTGATAGAGGTGGGGCGTCGGGCCCAGAGAGACGAACAGCACTGATTGGGAGAGAGCTGGGCAGGTACAACATCGACATTGCACCCCTGTGTGAGACACGACTTGCAGAAGAAGGCCAAATCTGTGCAGTAGGTGCCGGCTACACATTCTTCTGGAGTGGAAGGAAAAGCGAGGAAAGACGCCAATCCGCTGTGGGATTTGCCATTATCTCGGCCCTTGTTGGCAAACTAGCTGGATTGCCGAAGGCTATAAATTACAGGCTTATGACCATTAAATTACCCCTGCTGAAAGGAAAGAACCATGCAATCATCGTGAGTGTCTACGCACCTACCATGACCAATGAAGATGTCGTCAAAAACAAGTTCTATGAGGACCTGTACAACGTATTAACATCTGTTCCCAAAGGAGACAAACTGATACTCCTTGGGGACTTCAATGCCAGAGTAGGGAAGGACACCGCCTCTTGGAGTGGCATCATTGGAAAGTATGGAGTCGGAAATTGTAACAGCAATGGACTCCTCCTCCTTCAGACCTGTGCCGAACACGATCTCCTGATCACCAACACGATTTTCCGTCTTCCCACGAGAAATAGGAAAGCGTGGATGCACCCTCGCTCGAAACACTGGCACCTCATTAACTATGTCATCGTCAGGAGAAGTGACAGACAAGACGTTCGGGTGACAAAATCCATGTATGGTGCCGAATGTTGGTCAGACCATCGTCTCATTATCTGAAATAAACATACACATCAAACCACCACGGCGACCTCAAGGGGTAAAAATGGAAAAAAAAAAAAAAAAAACTAAATGTCATTCGCCTAAACAGCAAAAAAATACAGCTGTAGTTTGAAAATATGCTGGACGACCGCCTCAAGCCCAATGCTGCAGCTAAACAGGATGCAAAAACAGAGTGAAGAGCCCTAAAGGACATAATTTACAACACTGCTATGGAAATCCGGGTGTCACGAGATCGCCATGAGTTAACCAGATAATGATACTACCGAAGTTTGCTTGGCGTATATTTTCTAGGCCACAACAGTCGTACTAACAGAGTAAACACAGCTGCACGGGTTACATCGGGTCAGCACATATACACATTTGGTGGTGAGTGAGAGGAATGGATACACCGCGTTGGCAGTTCATAAACAGTTAGAATCACATAGCCTTGCCCGCTCAGGATATGGAATAGTTCCGTCTGTCATCTATAGTTCCGGACATCAGACGGAATGGCGGTTTTGACTGTCACCACATGACAGAAAGTTGAGGGCTTGTTATTGGAAACAGTGGAACACCTGCCGGACCTCAACAACGTCACGTGCACAATGTAAGGTTGTTTGGGAAACCATGATTGACAGCTTGGTATCGAAACCCTTTGTTGGAACTCTACAGTAACTCTCTAGATTGTTTTGGATGTCAAAACCAGTGATGACAAATCTAACATTGATGGAGCCAAGGAGGGGGGGGGATGGATCCCTGACAGGGGATGATCTGCCCAATGTGCCACCGGTGTGGGCATAAAGGATAACGTCACGTGGCCAACTTTGGGAGTTTGCCATATAAACCCGAGTTGGGGCCAACTAGGGGGACTTGAAAATGTGGCTCTAGTTGGAGTGCAATGGCACTGCAGTGCTTAGTGGAAATAATGTCTACCGTGTGTTAATTAGTGACTTAATTTTACACGTGCCTATCATGGCAGATGTAGATATGATTGATAGGACTGCAGTAGTGCCATTTAAGGTATAACCTATTATAATATTAGTTCTAATTAATTTAGGCAGTAGCCGTGTTAGACTAGAGTGTGAGGATAAGCTAGGCTAGTTAAGAATAGAGTAGTGTAGTGGTGATAAGCTATGCTAGTTCAGAATAGAGTAATGATGGATACTTGGGAGACGGGGAAATTGCCCGCTGGGGTTTTGCACTCTGTATGGGTCTTTCCTTGTCATAGCCTGATTCGGCCCTAGGTGGGTAGCTAATCTGCTCTATGACAGAGTTAGTTAGCTAAAGATCACTGAGCAAGGCAATAGGCTTACACTCAGCCGGTAGGATCAGTGACTAGTACTATCACCAGATGTGTTGTTTCTATCCTAGGTTCCCTACCAGATCCGAGGCAACTCAACAATGTTTTAGGAAAGATTCAAATCCCATTCGGAATAACACCAGTTAAACAGTCAATAAAATTTCGTACAGAACGTAACTAAAGCTAGAAGGAAGATGATTCACCAAAGAGGGGTGATGATTGCTGATGCACCACACAGCATCAGACAGTAGTAACTAACCGAGAACATTAATTATAATAGTTACTGTCGTGTCCTCCTTTAAAGTGTCGTCCCTGGAGTGAAGAGAGTCGACACCCACATTATAATATTTTTTTTCCTCTCAATATTCTGGAGAATCCAACAGCTTCCGTCCAACACACTCCATCAGCCTATGGACACCTTTTCCTATCACTCTCTCACTGTCGTACTATGCCCCCTTCTCATACTTCCCCAACGCAACATACTCAACAACTCTTGCTTCTAAAAATTAATAAAGATTAATTTATTAAAAGAAAAGTGTAACGTATATGAGACGTGTATGTGAAGAAAATGTGTGACGTGTTCTATAAAGTGTGTAGAATCGGACTCTCAGACAACAACCCAGTCAGCTGATCCCAGCAAGGATAGACCACAGCACGTTACGTCAGAACATGTACTTCTCACCCAGTGCCGAAACCCTCCTGCTGGATACTGATTTGCCTCTGTAGACCTCTGGTAATCCCATTTCATGAACATCCGAAATAGACACCGGTGGTATAAACAGTTAATCATGGACCGGTTGCACCCTACACAATGTCCGTTCCTATCGTTCATAAAAAAATGCACAAGTCCTTTGTAGTGTGTACACAGTTACTAATGTTAATTGTTACTGTACTGGATCCTCCCTCGTGTCTATCTAGCCTCAAGTATCAAGTCTTGTGTTCTATTACACGAGATTATATCACACTATGTAATTATTAGACTTAATGTTTTCAGTTCGTTACTACTGTCTGATGCTGTGTGGTGCATCAGTACGCATCACTCTTTTTGGTGAATCAACTTCCTTCTAGCTTTAGTTACGTTCTGTATGCAACTTTATTGATTGTTGAACTGGTGTTCTTCCGAATGGGATTGGATCTTTCCCAAAAACTTGTTGAGTTTCCTTGGATCTGGTAGGGAACCTAGGATAGAAACAACACATCTGGTGATAGTACTAGTCACTGATCCTTTCGGCTGAGTGTAAGCCTATCGCCTTGCTTAATGATCTTTAGCTAACTAAACTATGTCCTAGAGCAGATTAGCTACCCACCTAGGGCCGAATCAGGCTATGACAAAGAAAAAATCAGCAAACAGAATGCGGAACCCCGCCCACCAGGGACACCTACGGGAAGATCCCAATTATCCCTCATTACTCAATTCTCAACTAGTAAAGCTTATCAACACTTCACTAATCTACTCTAACTAGTTCCCACTAACAGTGCTAATCATCACACTATAGTTTTAACAAGGCTACAGTCTATATTAATTAGAACTAATATAAGAATAGGTTATACCTTAAATGGCACTACTGCAGTCCTATCAATCATATCTACATCTGCCATTATAGGCACGTGTAAAATTAAGTCACTAATTAACACACGGTAGATATTATTTCCACTAAGCACTGCAGTGCCCTGGCACTCCGACTAGAGCATTTTCAAGTCCCCCTAGTTGGTCCCAACTCGGGTTTATATGGCAAACTACCAAAGTTGGCCACGTGACGTTATCCTTTATGCCCCCACACAGGTGGCACAGTGGCAGATCATCCCCTGTCAGGGATCCATCCTCCCTGGCTCCATTAATGTTAGATCTGTCATCACTGGTTTAGATTCCCAAACCAAGCCAGCGAGTTCCTGTATACCCCCAACAACAGTTGCCAATAACCCCGTCAATCTTCTCGATGTTCCGGAAACCCAGAATTGACATATGTACTGTTACTTCCCTGCTAAGTACTTCCGTTTTCCCTCTGATATGTTTATGACTTGTCAAAGTGATATATGATTCAGCGCACTCACTTCCTCCTCACTCACCACCAAATGTGTATATGGGCTGACCTGATGTATCCCGTGCAGCTGTGTTTACTCTGGTAGTACGACTGTTGTGGCCTAGAAAATATACGCCAAGCAAACGTCGGTATTATTATCTGGTTAACTCATGGCGAGCTCGTGACATAGACCCCCTCTTAAGAGAGTAGTCCATCTCACTCTTCTCCACCATGAGTTAAATCCAGATGATTCATTCCTCTTCTTCAGGAGCTAGCTGGGTGTCTTGACAAGAAGTCCGCTCCAACATTTTCCTTCCCAGGAATGTACTCTACTGTGAAATTATACGGTTGAAGTAACAACGACCACCGCATCAAACGTGCGTTGAGCTTCTGAGAAGTAGCCAGGAACATCAGGGGTTGATGATCCGACTGGACCCGAAACTTAACTCCATACAAATATGGCTGAAATTTTTGCACTGCCCATACAAGGGACAAGCACTCTCTCTCGATAGTTGAATAATTCCTCTCCGCCTGTAGAAGTTTCTTACTTGCGTATGCCACAGGTTTCAAAACCGAAACATCGTCTTTTCCTTCCTGTAACAAAGCGGCTCCAATTCCAATCGCACTCGCATCTGTTCTCAACACAAATTGTTTGGAAAGGTCAGGGAGCTGTAATACTGGTTTGCTGACCAAGGCCTCCTTTAACTGACTATAGGCATTCTCACATTCTGGTGTCCAAATGATTTGGTCCGGGAATCCCTTTTTCAAGGTTTCCGTCAACGGAGCTCCCAGTTCAGTGAAATGTGGGATAAATTTGTGGTAGAACCCACACAACGAGAGAAAAGATCGCACATCCTTCTTCGTTTTTGGCCTTGGTGCATTTCTGATTTTCTCCAGGTTCTTCTCTTCTGGAACAATGTGTCCTGGAGTGATGGTGTGACCTAGAAATTCCAGAGTCTGGTAACCAATCATGCACTTGGTTGGACGAGCAGTAAGCCCTGCTTCCTTGAGCCTATTAAACACTCTCTCCAAGGATTGTAAGTGGTCATCCAGGCTGTCACTGGAAATCAGAATATCATCCATGAATGAGATGATGGACGGATCCTGTAACGGATCTAGTAAAGTCCTCATCATGCGTGTAAACACACTGGGTGCATTGCTGAGTCCAAAGGGCATGACGTTGAATTCGTAGTGTCCACTGGGTGTACTGAAGGCTAACAGTGGTCGAATCTCCGGTTTGACTGGTATCTGATAGTACCCCCGACTCAGATCCACTTTTGAAAAGTACCGAGCCTTATGGAGCCTAGCGAATAACTGAGTTGGATTCGGCAAAGGTTCCACCTGAAATTGTGTGTGACTGTTCAGAAGTCGGTAATCTATACACAACCGGTGTTCTCCACTTGGCTTGCGTAACAAAACTACCCCCGCATTGTATGGGGATGTGGATGGTGCAATCACGTCATCCTCCAGCAATTTTTGTATTTCCTCCTCCAGGGCCTTTTCTTTAGAGAATGGCACTGGGTAAACCTTTTGGCGAACAGGCTCCTGTGTGGTCAAAGTCATATCGAACTCAACCAACCTCGTTCGTCCTGGTTTATCAGTCAGTATCTCCTTATGAGACTTGAGAACCTGGGTTATCCTTTCCCTCTCCTGGGAGGTCAGATCAGGGTTCACTTGCACATCCCTATAGGTTTCCTGGTGTTCCAAGGGATATTCCCTGCCCTCGCTGGTTCCCACTTCTGTCTCCACTGCAACTGCCATTGCCATGAGGTGAGCTGCCTTGTCTCCGGGTCTCTCTTCGTATTTCCGCAAGAGATTGATATGGAAAATCTTCGACTTTCCCCGGATCCGGATCTGATAGTTGGTTCTGGATATCACCCTTTCCACGGGAAATGGTCCTTGCCAACCTATCTCCAGTTTGTTGTTTCCCGTTGGGAGTAGCAACAAGACTTTATCTCCCACCTCTAGAGATCTTTCTTTAGACCTACGGTTGTAGTAAGCCGCATGTCTTTTCCTTGCCTTTTTCAAGTTTTGATTTGCCAGAGTCCATCCCTTGTGGAGTTTTTCTTTCAGTTCCTCCACGTATTGATAGGATGAGATCACTTCTTCTGACGTCCCCTCTTCAGTCCAACTCCTCAACATGGCTTCCAACGGTCCTTTGATTGGACGACCAAACAGCAACGTAGCGGGTGGTAGTCCTGTTGAGCCATGAGGAACTTCCCGATAGGCAAAGAGTGCTGCTGAGATATATTCATCCCACCTATCCGGTTTTTCCTGCGCTAATTTCCTGAGCATTGTCATCAACGTGCCGTTGAAACGCTCTATTTGTCCATTGGCTTGAGGGTGGTAAGGGCTGGTATGTATGTGGTTAGAGTGAAACACCCTAAATACCTCCTCCATGAGTTTTCCACAAAACTGAGATCCATTGTCCGTCAGAATTTGATCCGGAAAGCCTAATCTGGTAAAGGCCTCCATCAGTGCGTCCGCCACTCTTTTCGAGTCAATCGTGGTCAACAGTATGGCTTCACCCCACATTGTACAGCAATCCACCATTGTGAGTATATACATGTTCCTCTTCCTAGTCCTGGGAAGTGGACCCACGATATCGATGGCTACCCTCTCGAAAGGAGAGTTCATGATGGGCATCTCACCCAACACCACCGGTGCTGTCCAGTGTTTCGGTGCCACCCTCTGGCACTCAGGGCATGACTTCACATACCGACGCACATCATCTGTCATTCCCGGCCAATAGTAGTGGCAGGAAATCCGCTGCATGGTGGCGGCAATACCCATGTGTCCACTAAAGGAGATGGTATGCCACATATGAAGAATCTGGGACCGGTGAGCTTTCGGGACGACCAACTGACCGTATAGGTTGTCTCCCCTTCCTGCTCTCCTGTAGAGTATCCTATTCTTCATGTAGTACTGCCCCCGTCCTGGTGGATCAGCACTTTTCTGCAGCTTTCTGTAGCAAGGACGTAAAGTATCATCCTCACTCTGGGCAGTTCGTAGCTCCCCCGGCATTGGGTTAGTCACAATTGCGTCTGCCTCTTCCGTTTTCGTCTGAGAGCGAGTCTGCATTGCTCCCATATGGATTGGCTCCCTGGGCATTCCCAGAAAGACATACCGGCAACCTAGGATGACTGGAAAAATGGGATCGGTCAATACAGCGGCCTTGATGGTGCCGGTGACGTACCTTGACCGAATCTCCACATTAGCAATGGGCAACTTCATGACTACAGCACTCTTCTGTGCAGGCTGTATATCCAATGTCTCACCTGTGAATTGTTCTGGATGTACCAGATCCGCAGAAATCACGGCCTCCCCGTCCAGTCCTGTGTCGTATAAACACTCCACTTGACGACCGTTAACCTCTACCAATTCCACTACAGGTGGTTTTTCCTGGTCTGGAGTCTCTTCCTCGGCCTCGACCTGTTCGGTGGGCTCCACCTTAGGTTTTCCTGAGCACACGCCGAATTGAGTGTCTCCTGACTTTCCCTTGCAGTCAATAGCATTGTGCGTATTCGACTGGCATTGGTTGCACCATTTCCCTGTCCTAGATTTTCTATTGCCAGACTTGAGTGAGCTCTCCTGGTGGCGAGCTTCCTTGTTGACCTTGGCATTTTCCGTGACAACCTCCTTGGAAGTCACTTGACATGCTGCGAAGTGAGGGTTCTTAGCCTTCGATTTGCAGTCCCTCGTATTGTGAGAGGGTGACTTACAAATTGAACACCACTTCTCCGACCACGGTCGTTTAGGTGTAGAGCTTGAAGTGCTCTTGCTTCCCTCCTTCTTCTTCTCTGAACTATCCTTTGATTTTTGCACATAAGGTTCCCACTTTTTTGTTCCTGCGTTTTTGGTTTTCTTCTTGTCATGTTTCTCTTGACTTTTGGAGTTGGTGGAAAGGTTTTCCCCTGCCTCCCCATGTACCTCGACGAACCGTTCTGCTAATTTAGTCACGAGGTCAATACGTTCCGCTCCTTGTTCTCCCAGGAACGTCCTGAGAGGTTTAGACATTTGCTTCTTCAGCTGGTCGACCACCATGAGCTCTTCCAGACTCTCATAGTCATGTGCGAACCCAGCCAAATCCATCCACTTATGGAGATAAGATTTTAGACGCAAACTGTAGGCGGCAAACAACTCCCCCGGTTCTCGTTTCGCTGCTCGAAATTTTTTCCGGTAGGTATGTGACGTAACCTCGAATCGTTTCAGCAGAGCCGTCTTTAACTCGTCATAATTGTTCTCATGTCCTGGTGGCAGGCGAGAATAAACCTCGTATCCGGTCCCGCGTAAACCCTGGGATAGCTTAAGATTCCATTTGTTACGCTCCAGACCCATAGCAACTGACATAGCCTCGAAGCGTTGAAGGTATTGGTCAATCTTCTCTTTGTCCTCCTCGTAGACCGCCAAAGGAAACTTCATGGCATGGTACCCATGTCCACCTACTGGTGTTGACCCTGGGATGGAGGAACCTCCAACTGCTCCCTCAGTTTCTCCATTAGATTGACTCTTGAGCTCGAGTTCCCGCATCCGGTACTCGGGCTCCCTCTTCTGTGCTTCTTGTTCAGCTTCTAATTTCCTAGCTGCTTGTTCAGCTTCAAATTTCCTAGCTGCTTGCTCAGCTTCCAATTTCCTAGCTGCTTGCTCAGCTTCCAATTTCTTAGCTGCTTGCTCAGCTTCCAATTTCTTAGCTGTTTGCTCAGCTTCCAATTTCTTAGCTGCTTGCTCAGCTTCCAATTTCTTAGCTGCTTGTTCCAACTCCATCCTTCTCAATTCCAGCTCGGCCTTTCGATCTTCCCTTTCTGCTTGACGATACTCTCTCTCCACTTCCTGTATGTAATCCGTTAGAGCAGACCCCGCCAATCCCATTTCTTCCCCCTTTGCCTTTAATTCTAACGTGGTTAGTTTAGGGGTGGCCATTATACAGAGAGGTAAGCTAGCAGGTCTAGTACAATATAACTGCAAATTACTATACAGATATATGAACAAGTACTATAAATCTAGATATTACTACAAACCGCACATTCACTCAGTGACAAGAGTAGAATCAGGACCACAGACCTATGCAGACGTGTGAAGTGTGAACAGGTAAGATATTTGTCCTAACCCCTATCCACATTCACTCTAGCTGGATTCTCCAAAATGATATCTCCCTCTTATAACTAAGGATCCCGTGTCCAAAGACCCCGTTGTCAGAAGATCCCACTGTCAAAGGTTCCTGCTTGCAGGAGATCTCGCTGTCAAAGGATTCCGTTTACGGGAGATCCCGCTGTCCAAAGATTCCGTTTACAAGAGATCCCGCTGTCCAAAGATCCCGTTTACGAGCCCCCAATAATGTCGTGTCCTCCTTTAAAGTGTCGTCCCTGGAGTGAAGAGAGTCGACACCCACATTATAATATTTTTTTTCCTCTCAATATTCTGGAGAATCCAACAGCTTCCGTCCAAAACACTACAGCAGCCTATGGACACCTTTTCCTATCACTCTCTCACTGTCGTACTATGCCCCCTTCTCATACTTCCCCAACGCAACATACTCAACAACTCTTGCTTCTAAAAATTAATAAAGATTAATTTATTAAAAGAAAAGTGTAACGTATATGAGACGTGTATGTGAAGAAAATGTGTGACGTGTTCTATAAAGTGTGTAGAATCGGACTCTCAGACAACAACCCAGTCAGCTGATCCCAGCAAGGATAGACCACAGCACGTTACGTCAGAACATGTACTTCTCACCCAGTGCCGAAACCATCCTGCTGGATACTGATTTGCCTCTGTAGACCTCTGGTAATCCCATTTCATGAACATCCGAAATAGACACCGGTGGTATAAACAGTTAATCATGGACCGGTTGCACCCTACACAATGTCCGTTCCTATCGTTCATAAAAAAATGCACAAGTCCTTTGTAGTGTGTACACAGTTACTAATGTTAATTGTTACTGTACTGGATCCTCCCTCGTGTCTATCTAGCCTCAAGTATCAAGTCTTGTGTTCTATTACACGAGATTATATCACACTATGTAATTAGACTTAATGTTTTCAGTTCGTTACTACTGTCTGATGCTGTGTGGTGCATCAGTACGTATCACTCTTTTTGGTGAATCAACTTCCTTCTAGCTTTAGTTACGTTCTGTATGCAACTTTATTGATTGTTGAACTGGTGTTCTTCCGAATGGGATTGGATCTTTCCCAAAAACTTGTTGAGTTTCCTTGGATCTGGTAGGGAACCTAGGATAGAAACAACACATCTGGTGATAGTACTAGTCACTGATCCTTTCGGCTGAGTGTAAGCCTATCGCCTTGCTTAATGATCTTTAGCTAACTAAACTATGTCCTAGAGCAGATTAGCTACCCACCTAGGGCCGAATCAGGCTATGACAAAGAAAAAATCAGCAAACAGAATGCGGAACCCCGCCCACCAGGGACACCTACGGGAAGATCCCAATTATCCCTCATTACTCAATTCTCAACTAGTAAAGCTTATCAACACTTCACTAATCTACTCTAACTAGTTCCCACTAACAGTGCTAATCATCACACTATAGTTTTAACAAGGCTACAGTCTATATTAATTAGAACTAATATAAGAATAGGTTATACCTTAAATGGCACTACTGCAGTCCTATCAATCATATCTACATCTGCCATTATAGGCACGTGTAAAATTAAGTCACTAATTAACACACGGTAGATATTATTTCCACTAAGCACTGCAGTGCCCTGGCACTCCGACTAGAGCATTTTCAAGTCCCCCTAGTTGGTCCCAACTCGGGTTTATATGGCAAACTACCAAAGTTGGCCACGTGACGTTATCCTTTATGCCCCCACACAGGTGGCACAGTGGCAGATCATCCCCTGTCAGAGATCCATCCTCCCTGGCTCCATTAATGTTAGATCTGTCATCACTGGTTTAGATTCCCAAACCAAGCCAGCGAGTTCCTGTATACCCCCAACAACAGTTGCCAATAACCCCGTCAATCTTCTCGATGTTCCGGAAACCCAGAATTGACATATGTACTGTTACTTCCCTGCTAAGTACTTCCGTTTTCCCTCTGATATGTTTATGACTTGTCAAAGTGATATATGATTCAGCGCACTCACTTCCTCCTCACTCACCACCAAATGTGTATATGGGCTGACCTGATGTATCCCGTGCAGCTGTGTTTACTCTGGTAGTACGACTGTTGTGGCCTAGAAAATATACGCCAAGCAAACGTCGGTATTATTATCTGGTTAACTCATGGCGAGCTCGTGACAGTTACATAGTGTGATATAATCTCGTGTAATAGAACACAAGACATGATACTTGAGGCTAGATCGACACGAGTTAGGATCAAGTACATTAACAATTAACATTAATAACTGTGTACACACTACAAAGGACTTGTGCATTCTTTAGGAACGATAGGAACGTACATTGGGTAGGGTGCAACCGGTCCATGATTAACTGTTATTATCACCGGTGTCTATTTCGGATGATCATGAAATGGGATTACCAGAGGTCTACAGAGGCAAGTCAGTATCCGGCAAGATGGTTTCGGCACTGGGTGAGATGTACCTGTTCTGATGTAACGTGCTGTGGTCTAGCCTTGCTAGGATGAGCTGACTGGGTTGTTGTCTGAGAGTCCGATTCTACACACTTTAACACGTCACACATTTTCTTCGCATACACGTCTCATATACGTTACACTTTTCTTTTAATAAATTAATCTTTATTAATTTTTTGGAAGCAAGAGTTGTTGAGTATGTTGCGTTGGGGAAGTATGAGAGGGGCATAGTACGACAGTGAGAGAGTGATAGGAAAAGGTGTCTACGGGCTGATGGAGTGTGTTGGACGGAAGCTGGTGGATTCTCCAGGATATTGATAGGGAAAAAATATTATAATGTGGGTGTTGACTCTCTTCACTCCAGGGACGACACTTTAAAGGAGGACACGACACCGGGGTCCAGTGGTTCCCCCCCCCCCCCGCCGAAAGCATACAACTAGTTTGATGAAAATTCCGAAGACAATCAATTGCTGGCCGAGAAACGTCTTCTCATCAAGGCATACTTGAATGACCCGAAGTCAACATAAAAAAAAAGATGCCTTCAATAAGATTCGGAGAGTAGTGCAGCAGAAACTTCGGTACATGTGGGACTCCTGGCTGAGCAACAAAGCTGATGAAATTCAAGACTTTGCTGACAGACATAATATGAAAGACGTCCACGACTCACTGAAAGTGGTCTATGGTCCTACATCACCAGGCATAGTTCCCCTCCTCAGTGCAGATGGGGGAACATTGGTCACCGATAAGAAAAAAATCCTTCAACGCTGGACAGAGCATTTCAGCAAAATCTTAAATGCAACTTCCTTCTTCGATGATAAAACCATCAACTGCCTTCCTCAAGTTCCCATCAATGATACACTTGATGACCTGCCAACCATAGTGGAAGTAAACAAAGCCATCCAGCAACTCTCCAGCGGTAAGGCGCTTGCTCCCGACTCAATCCAAGCAGAGATATACAAGGCAGGTACGAGGTATTGTTGACATGATTTTCGCTGCAAGGCAGTTGCAAGAGAAATGTCAGGAACAGAATTCCGAAATGTTCTCCACTTTCATTGACCTTACCAAGGCTTTTGATACAGTCAGCAGAGAAGGACTGTGGAAGATTATGACAAAATACGGTTCCCCACGAAAGTTTGTCCACATAGTATGGTTATTTCATGATGGTATATAGGCAAGAGTACAGGAAAATGGTGAACTGTCTGAGCCCTTTCCTGTCACCAATGGAGTGAAGCAAGGATGTGTCCTGGCACCAACACTGTTCAGTCTCATGTTTTCAGCTATGCTGACGAATGCCATCGAGAACAACAACATTGGAATAGATATCAACTACCGCATGGATGGAAAGTTGTTCAGTCTCAGAAGGCTGAAAACTAACAGCGACACCGTCAGAGAGCTGCTGTTTGCTGATGACTGCGCTCTATATGTCAACTTAGAGGCAGACATGCAACACAATGTTTCAGCTTTCTCATATGTCTGTGCCAACTTTGGGCTCAATGCCAACATGGAAAAGACTAGTTATTTACCAGCCAGCTCCAGGGACTAATCACACCGTGCCGAATATCAAAGTGAACAGTCATAGACTAAGTGTTGTGGACAAATTCACCTTTCTTGGCAGCACTGTGTCACAAGCTGCCACAATTGATGACGAAGTGAATGCAAGAATCTCCAAGGCCAGTGTGGCCTTTGGCAGACTGTACAAGAATGTATGGGGGGGGGGGGGGAGGAATAAGCCTACAGACTAAGCTGAAAGTCTAAAGAGCAGTTGTTTTATCCACACTGCTATATGCTTGTGAAACCTGGAATGTTTATCAGCGACATGATAGGAAATTAAACCACTTCCACAGTGAGCCTTGGGAAGCTATGGAAGATTAAATGCTAAGACAAGATCCCAGACACTGAAGTTCTAGAAAGAACGTCCATATCCAGTATCCAAACTCTACTAATGAAGAATCAGATTCGCTGGGCTGGACACGTAACTCGTATACCAGATCACAGGCTCTCTAAACGACTTTTTTTACGGCGAGCTGCGTTGTGGTAAACGCTCCCAATGCGGACAGGGGAAATGCTGTAAAGACTCTAAAAATCTCACTGAAAGCTTTTGGAATTCATCCTGACACCTGGGAGACTGCTGCCAAGGACCGAAATTGGTGACGTATGTCATTACGCAAGGGTGCAGTCACTTGTGAAGCAACCAGGACTGCAAGAGCTGTGAAGAAAAGGCTAGACAGAAAAACCACTGCAGGAGATCGTCCTCCTGGAACGTCAAGCATTCTTTGCCCACATTGTCAAAGAACATTTCGAGCCAAAATAGGTCTTAGAACACAGGCTCCATACTTTCAACCCCACTGGATGAAATTAATGGTCATCATCATTCTTGATGGACAAACAACATATAATTTACGGATATGAGATAAAGTTCAAATTACGAAATGTATTACATCTTCTCACGGGAGCTTCAGTGTTCAATCATGAAGAATCTCCGTGGAATTTCTTAATGGGGAAAAACGCGACGCATGGTGGAACGGAAGTGATACTCGATTTGAAGTTCATTACTGTAAAACAAGTTTGTTAGCGTGAATTCAATCATTTTCGCCAAAAACATCAAAGAAATGTCGTCGCTTTTCATGATTTCAATTGCGCTTAAACCTATCAAAGACATATTCCTTGGGTGGTGGTATATATAAGACAGAAAAATTGCATAACGATGTAAACAGACACTTAAAATAAAACTGAACGTGAATGAGGGCACAGATTAGTGAACGCACTATAATCTATGCTTCGTTCCTCTACTTCAATGAGCGCCAGACAATACATTTGTTTATTTATGCGATGTTTCCCAATCACGCTGGCCGACCACACGTTCACCATGGAGTTCAATAACACACAAATCTTAACCTAAGAACTCATTCTACCCACAGTCTACACAGCGGCTCCATCAAACAACTCCGACAATACCCTCATGAAGACCGCGGTCAGTTTCAAGTGGCCAACCACGGTCAGTATGCTAAACGTGGCCATCATTAAGTGACTTCCCGGCTGGAGTGCCACAAGATGAACAACAATTAGGCCGACCAGGCCCAAGTATTGCAGCACTAAACAGACATCGGCGCCCTTTGTTTATATAGGCCAGGGTCACAGTGGATGTTACCTGGGGCGTGTGATTGACAGGCGTCAGTGGTTCTGAATGAAGGGACTTTCCATATATCTCGCGGGGGGGGGGGGGGGGGGGGAAGAGAAGGTTTGGGGAGTGGGGGGCAGGAGGGGGGAGGTTTGGGGAGAGGTGGGGAGCATTTCTTAGGCAGCGGTAATAGCTTCCCGAAGGCCCCACGAAAAGCAACAACTAGACGTAACAACAATTATTATGAATGAATCAACGAAAGCGGGAAGTAGAATCGGTAAGCTTGACTAGAATACGATATCAATTGACAAAATGGACGTTGCGACTATAATCTTCGTCAACACACAACAAACACACTGATACAGCTGCATTAAAAAAAAATCGACATAAAAATATATTGATTTATTTGGTTGTTTCGGGATTTGAGGTCTAAAGATTGAGCACAACCCACAACTGGCAACGCCGATCGTATTCCACTACAAACCTTGCGCTTGTCCACGTCAGATTGGAAGCACTAGACTCGAGTTTCGCTCTAGTTTGAGCTCGTCAGTAGGGCAAATCCATGACTGGACCCGTGATCGAACTCCAGATCACTGGCACGGGAGGCGGAGGTGCAACCACTGACCACGCGACTCACGCTAGACGCGACCAAATTATCTCACTAGAATATCATCAAATATCATCCATTGTAGGCTATTGCTCAAAATTTGCACGATCGCCACGACTGACATCCGGCAATCGATGTGGACGCGAATGATCAAGACTTCTAGATCTGACAAGGCACACCAGGCGCCTAAATGAACAATATATACAGATTATATTATGTGGGAGCGAGGGGGTCTCCTCGGTGAGTGTTTGCAGTCATGGGTCTCCATCAGCGTCTGCCATAATCATTCGCTGTAGATTCTGACAAACTAAACTATTCTGACCATATCTTGATATTCAAAACAGTGTTTTCCCGTAGTGAATTTGAGTAACGGAAACACAAACATTAGATTGCATGATTTATTGCCTGGCATATTTCGCTGCACCTCGTCAGGTACATATTGCAGAAATCACACAACATAAATTAAAGTTCTTTTTTTCCGCGTTTCCATCCTGTTTCACGATATTGCGGTCAACATCAGCATCTTTTAGCTGTATGTTGATTCCTAGGCTAGATTACGCTCATCAGCACGTCACGACTTTCTGAGCGACCGGCTCCATACTCTCATAAGTCATTAATGGTGATTGCTTCTTCGACCTTTAACAAGCGACCATTTTGTGTGTTAAACAACACGCGAAACGCATTGTCCCTATCAACCAAGTACACGGTTTCCAAAATGTGCTACCCAATCGATGACGTAAGAGGTTTGTGATGTGTCTGTTTGGACAGAATGATGGCGGGGAGGAGGGTTTTATCCTTACACCGATAGTAAGCTGAATAAGTTCAGCTTCTCTTTCTACACTGACTTCTCTTTCAGAAAGCAATAGCAAGTTACTAACCATACAATTATCTGAAAAATCAACTTTTGTTTATCGCAGCATCATGCAAAGTACAAGCAACAAGTTAAGTTACAGTTAGCTGCACATCCTTTAAAGACGTCGCAGTCAACCCCAGCATCTTATGCTGTTGTGATGTCTTGGCAAGTTTACGTTCAGTAGTTTGCCATTGCTTTCTGAACGACCGTCAACCATACCATTTCGTTAAAAAAAAAAAAAAACAAGGTGGTCTGCTGCCAAATCTCCCGCAATTGTGTTTCGAAAGCGGGTATGAGGGATTACAATGGCGTCCGTAACTTCTTCGCCACGGAGCCGACATCATGCAATAAGTACCCACCTATAATATAGCGAAAATGTAAATTAATTTACGAAAGAGAAAAACACAAAACAGACATTACATTATACCACTAGTGTATCATCATATATCATTTATCCATTAATACTGAAATCCCCGATATTACATTACCGTGTCTCGAGGATACAGTCACAAATAGAATTCTTTGTCCTGTCTGGGGGATAGAAGCACAAACAGAATCCTATCTTTACCGGCGAAAACTATTCTAAATATAAATCTGACGCAAAAGACACAAAGACGACGCTGCTAAAGGGAATTCCTGAGCTAGCTGTTGACGTTTATACAAAGAAAACCCAGGCGATCTATATAATCATCACAGTGTCGTCTCCGCGGTATAGGTTGGCAGTGATGGATCCCCGCCAGTTTCTGTCATGAGCCTTCGTTCTCGTACATTCTGCCAGGCGATATCATGGCCATGTCTTAAGGTTGCCAGATTGTGTAAGTGAGGGACGGGGGTATTTTAAGCATAACGAAAATCAAAACCGCATATGGATTAGAATGATTAAACATACGAAGGCCTCTCACTACACACTCCAGCGCTAGTGTCTACTATATTAGTTGCGTTTGTGATTTACTCAAACATGTTTACGTTCAGGAATTTTCCATTGCTTTCTGAACCACCGACGCCTCATATCATCAAAAGCAACGCAAAGCAGTTTGCTTCCAAAATGGCCGCAGCTGATTTGGAACCATCGACTCGGTTGTGTTGAATTGTGAATTGCCTACTAACGTGAATGTCTGAAGTTCGTTTCCACCTTGCTGGTCTCAGTTCATCATATAAAAACAGTATTTGCACAACTATTTAAAAACAACAACAACAACAACAAACACACAGAATAGTACGTATACACCCTGTAGTATAAGTTGAAATACCGATCAAATTATGATATGAAGAAACAAATGTACAAACAGTCAAAAGCATACATTAAAATACACGAAGAAATAAATGAGCGAATTAGCTGGTAGCATGTGAAGAGTTAACATGCAACAAAACAACAAAGTTCCTACCATTCGCAACAGTTGAAATGTCTCGAGCCTGAAAGATAGTTTCCTGCGCACCATGATCACCTCATGGTTTGACACAGCCACGCAGGCCCTTATGTAATCCACATCAGAGTTATCCAAAAAGGGGATAAAGTTCAGTCAAATTCTAATGTTATTCGGCACTATTCATTTTTGAGAGAGTTTAAATGTGTCTATACCACAAGCTGTAAATTGTGATTGGGAACTTGGCCTTTACTTGTTAGTACGTGAACCACACACGTTGTAAAATGTGACGGGGAAAATGACCCTTAGTTGTCTATACTTCACATGCTGTAAATTGTGATTGGGAAAAGGGCCTTTGTCTATACTTGAAACACACACGCTGTAAATTGTGTTTGAAAAAAAAATGACCCTGAGATAATCCACATCAGAATTATCAGGAAATTAATATGTTCAATCACATCTGAATGTTACAACACGCAATCATCAAGTTAAGTCCGACAAAGTTGAACCCGAGAGAAAACTACGAGTTATTCTGTCAAACATTGATCA